>JANHFL010007010.1:138248-150879 GCA_032468155.1 Oxyrhabdium leporinum | reverse complement strand
TGTTTCCTATGTCTCGGGGGGGGGGGGGGAGGGCTGGACAGGATCCTTTGTATGTGAGAGACCAGTAGAAAAGGGGAGGCATTCATCCTGGGCCTCACAGATGAAGGGGAACCCATGCAATATGACTTAATGTTTGAAACAATAAGATATATGGATCTTTATTCAACTAATCAATTAAAATATAACATATAAACATGTGCACAAACAGTATTTGAAGTTTTGACTAGGAAACTGCAAAACCAGGCTTCTGAGGACTGAGCATTCTGCAGAAGTCTGGAATAATTCCTTTATCCTCTGTATTCCACCAATATGGGCATTCCAATGGTGGTCCCACAGTTTTCCAATAGCCCTTTGAAGTGGAATCAGTTTGGGTCCTCCTGGACATTATATTCCAACAGGCTGGCAATAGCTGGATACTACAACTACTACAAATCTGGAGGAATGCTGTTTGCAAAATTGCTGGTATAGCTGGTGCAGGGGAGAAATAAAAGATTCTGGAAATCTTTGGAATATTCTATTGCCAGAGCATTACTATATATGTTGTATATCTCTACTTTCCTTATACATTCCCATTTACTGGGTTGTTGACTTTGATGGGGAAAAATCAGTGCTGAGAACTGATTCATTACACGAGAATGAAGAGATAAAGGGATAAGAAGAACACGGGGGATTTGGGGAAGGGGTTCAAATGGACTTTTTGATACTGTGCTGTAACTCTTAGAAAAATTAGGAAGTTATTACAGATATCCATTGCTTCCTAATTTTTCTAAGAGTTACAGCAGTAGCTGTATTTTAAAAGATCCTTTAGGCTGATTACATACTGGTGATGTCTGGTGGAAATGTAAAGTCTGTCACGGGGATGTGGTTCTCAGTGATGGACCAAGGAACAATGAAGATCTCTACCGGGAGGGGAGATGGTTTCATCTTTCTTTTATACTTGTTCTTCTTCTGACTACTCTTGTTGGGCTGTTGTTTATCATTTAAACATATATATTGTGTTTTAGTGTTTATAAACAATAGCAGTGTGCAAAGTTTAGGTTCATTAATTTGTTTTGAAACAAATTTTGTTGAATCAATTTTTCAAACTGGTTCAATGATTAAGATCAAATCAAAACTGCAAACCTCAAAATTGATTTAATAATTCATAAGGGGTTTTGCATATGAAAAGAAACCTTCCTTTAATTGATTCTGAAAATCATATTGGCCTGATTTAACTTTCAAATCAAAATGTGAAACTGATTTAATTTTCTTACCAGATTGAATTGTCAAACCAGAATTGGCAGTTGAAATCAGATCAAAACCTAACATGTGATGGAAAAGACCCTCAACTAAGAGAACATGATCCTGCTGCTAAAACATAAGAGAAAAGCTCTATGATAGCAGGAGGCCTTTTAATCTGGTTCATAGTGTTGCTGGCTTCTGTCATGCCATCTAAGAGGCTACATGTTGTCTGAAACATAACAGTTGCAGAGAGCTAATCTTCCAACTAGCACATTATATATTCCAAATTTGAAAGTTCTGCTCTTTAGTTTCCCTCCTACTCTTATTGGATCAGCTGTTCTCAAGCTTTTCACCAAGCATGAGCCACAAATTGAATTTATTTGGCCTTGAAAATATATACCCACTACAAACCTCAAAGGCCCTTTTTGCCTTCCAAGGGTTGGTAAGGAAATTAGGACAATGTCCCAAATGCTGCATCTCACAACTCTTATTGCTTGCCACAGCACTTCAGAGTTTATAAGTCACCCATTCCACATCTATACCTTTTGCTCATTTATCAGACACACAAAATATGGATTCCAAACCATCATTCTGTCACCAGTGATCCAGTTTCTTCTCTCTGTAAAGTGCAATGTATGGCCTCAAACTAAGGATCCTGACTCTCTGCCAAGGAAAAAATAACAAGGCAGCTCATAAGAGAACAGCTTTTTACAAGCCTGTATTTATAGTAAAGCAAATGGACTCTAAATCAATGCTGACTCATAATGGTGGCCCACAGCCCAAACCATGTAAACGTGATATTCACCACATAATCAGGGGAGCCATGATTGTTCTTCACCAGCATCTTCATCTAATCTGCCTCCCACCTTCAGTCTTGGAGATGTTATATGTGACAAGAAGATGAAACCAGAATTTGGGAAGAACTATGAGTATGCATGCATGTTGACACATGCCAGTTTTTGAAAGGCTGGTGTGGATTAGAGATGTGCCAGTCTCACTCTTTCCGTCCCCACACCCAACGCCCCATTTCTGAAACATATAAGTTTATTTTGCCCTGATGAAAAGTTATTGGCTAACAATGAAGCTTTCACAGCTCAGAACATAATTTTTGTTTTCAGGAAGCAGAGTGCGGCTGCCACACTTCTCAGTGATTATCATGGCCCTTCTAACACTATTTGTGCATGCGAGCTTGAAATCTTGCATATATTATGGCTGAAGCACTGATTCACCACATGCCTTTCTATGCACATGCCATGCCCTTCCTAAAATTTATAACCAATTCCCCCCCCCCCTTTCCTGTAACTGCTTCCTATGTGTCAAAGGAGGAGAGTATTCCACGTATGCTTATGTTTCTTTTCTTGCAAGCGGTGCTAAATTCTCAAGGCTCCATTTTCATCAGAGAAGTTGAGAATAGGGTAAGGAGTCACAGCAGCCCACCATCAATTTTTTTGGGTGATGTAATCTTTGGAGTTTTCCCAGAAAGTGGAAATCTACCTCCTTCCAGGATCCAGTTCTAATAAAAAGTGACTTTTGCTGTATTCGTATCTCACTTTTCCCTGGTCAGTTGAACTAAAACTTCCCCTTCATCTCTGCTGTTTCGCAAGCCATCAAAGCACAAACAGAACTATCAACTCCCCTGCTACCCTTCTTTAGGCTGCAACAGGTAGTCCATCAGAGGTAGACTTATACTGATAGCTCTACTCATGGAAATCTCAGATTCAAAAATGCAGTGCTAAAATAGAAGCCCTGGTGTCCCAGGCTTTAAATCAACAGCCCTTTTTAAACACAAAAACCACACACATTGGTTTGATTAGACAAAATTCAAGGATAATACTTCTCTTTAAGTAAAGCTAACATCTGCACTATACTAACCAGTCAGATGACAGGATTGCAACCCATTTTGCAGCCTATTGAGTAGTGATCAATCAACTTTTTTCCATATAGGCTGATTCAAAAAACATTTTTTTTTTCCTCTCAGAGCCCAACTGTCTCAAGCATTGACTCAGCATTCTGGGGTCATCGTGGATGAAAACAATTTACTGGCAACTTCAAATCTCCTAGACCAGTCTTCTTGCCCCGTGGAGGTACCTGGTGGAAGTTTGCTGTAAAGTATACATTCTAATCCCATGGAAGCTCCAGTTTTTCAGTCACTGAATGAACTTTGATGTAAAGGGAAGAATCCAAATCAACTCTGAGATAGGCAGAGAAATGAAGGACCATCTCTGGGCCTGATTTTTACATCGCAAATTGCATGTAGGTGTTGGAGAAGATGTCTTCTTCCCTTTCTCCCTGTTTCTTTTGCTTTCATTATTCATCTTTTTCCCCCCTGAATCCTGGATCACTTTGGGCACTATAGCTAAGCTGGGTTTCTGTACCCCAGAGATGTAAGTTGATGTAGAGTTTAGTACACAGGCTTTTTGATATTAAACATATGGCTTGGATCTGTCCCTCTTTCACATGTAAATGAATGTGAAGTTTGGAAGTGTACCATGTGCATGTGAGAAGGTGGGAAATCCAGAGACAAACCCTGTCATGTGCCTTTGATTGCTGTGGGTTTGTGCCTTTGTATCTGAATACTGTGTGTACATCTCAGATCAGAAGCAGGCACGCACTTCACTTTAATTAATTCCAAATGTATGTGCTACAACTGTTGGAGGCACTTAAGAGAAAATGTGGTTTCCTCTGCTTTGCCTCCCCCCCCCCCACAAAAAAAAATAATAATTTATTTTTACCTTTGGCTTTTATCATTAGTGGAGCAACAGGAAGGGAGTCTTTGGGAGCCACCCAGATATTTGGGGACGGGACACAGCTGGGCTGGCTGCACTGCCTGCGATGTCTAGATAGAACCCTGGAAGCCTCTGCAGGCCTCCTCTGTCACCCATCAGATCAGGCATATTTTTAGAAATTAAGGTCCCTCCAGTATTACACATTGAAGTTGAAAGTCTTCTCCCGTGTGAGTGACGAGTTCCATCTAGCTTCTCTAATTGGAGAGCAAAACCTGGCAACTCTCCACAGAAGAACCAAACAAAAGCCAAACGGGGAAACTGTCTGGAGCGGCATCGCCTCTGGAGGAGTGAGTCATAGCCATGTGAAACGCTTCTCTCCCACATGTGTTTCTCCAAACACCCACCCCCACCCCCCAGCCAGTCCTCCTGCTGGCAAAGTCCTTCTGCTAGAACTGACAGAATCTGATGGGCAAACAAGACTGGCCCTTTCCTTTGTTCTTGCTGTTCCTAGCCAGTCTTTCTCCCTATTTTTCTTCTTCTGGCTTCAGGAAGAACACCAAAGAAGATAAGCTCCAAAAAGTTTACAAAGCAAAAGACAAAACACCCCAACCTTCAACCACATTCCCGAGATGTGTACAGCTCTCTTCAGGTGCTTGAAGTGACAGGGAAAGATTAGACGCCAACTATGATGATTGTTTGTCTTTCTTGGGGAAGTTGAAAGTGGTTTGAATAGGGAATTGTGGCTCACATTGTGTCTACATTCATTCTACTTCTGTATTTGAGAACAGGTTTTGCAAGTTTGGACTTCTTTTTTTCATAACCCTACCAAATCTGTCTCATCAGAGGCAATACAAATGTTTGTGTGTACAGTCAACATTGGAAAATATTCATCTCTCTAACTCATCTTCAAAACTCTCCGGAAATGCTATTTGAGTCAAATTGCATATTTCTTTAAGTACATTTCTAAATCTCAGGCTTGGGAATTTCCTCATCATTCTTCTTGGGTTTAAATGTAGAAAAATAACAAATTAAACAACTAGCCATCTGCTGCCCTTTTACAACACCCAGAATCTTTCTCTGGGGCAGCTGCCTCACTTTGTTTAACAGCAGGACTGGGCCCTGTTACATCTGTAGCTTCTTGTTCACAGGCCATATCATATTTTGCTCTCCCTAAAATATTGTTTTTTCCCCCATATAGATTGTTAGTTCTAATCAATTTGATTTTTTTCTCCCAGTGGTTGTCATGAGGGGAGAAAGGAAGGTTATATAGAAACCAGTCTATTTTGTAGGCCACCCATTTGCTTATGCTGTATAAAATAAAAAATATCAGATCTATAACAACTTCCAATATTAAGCTAAATGAGTATCTATATTAGAGGATGAGGAACTAGATAGACTCCCTCTCTGAGGGTGATGGGTGGTCTAGAAACATGAAATATAAATAAATATTTAGATGTTGCCTTCATTCTCTTGTTTTGGCCTTTGTAGGAATCCCTAATTCTCTTCTGATGAAATACTTTGAGTACTTGACTGTTTGCAGGGGAGGGAGGTAAAAAAAAAAGCAAGATGGTGGTCATGACATTCTAGCAGGAGCCCCACCCCTTCGTACATGTAGAAAAGGAGCAATGCCTTTCATCACGATGCTGTGTCTGCCATCTTGTTATTACTCTAATGCAGACACTTGCTTGGGTGTCTGATGCTGGATGTATACTGCATGTACCTGTGGGAATGCAACATTGGTTTGTTTGCGGGATAGTTTCTAGATTAAAGATCCTAACTGACTTCAAAAATATTTCCTGGGTCACTGATAGCATGCTTTTTGTCCTCCCAACTATTTGAGGCTAAGATTACTCACATTCTGGTTAAAATTAACTCCTTTGATTTGTTTTAAAACCATCCTACTGGATACAGACATTCTTTTATAATGAGAAGAGTTTCCTAGGCACTTTCCTCATGCTATTCCTGACAGGAAAGAAAAAAGTTATGAATAAAAAAACAAAAAAACTTTGAACTTCACAATGTTCAAAAAGTAGAGACACAATACTGTCTCTAAATCAGTATGGAATATTGATTTTCATAGGAAAGTTTTAAGTACATGCCATACACTTAGGATGAAACAGATACTTTCAAGAGCTCTAGCTGACTCTTTCCAAGAGTTCTGCAATGATATGATCTTGATGTATATCTTATGCATGAAAAGAAGAGAAAGAGGGGGAAAAGAAATCAAAGATGTTTTAGTTTATTTTAAAACAGAGAGACTAGCACAGATCAGAAAGCTAGAGATGTCCTTAATGCTAAGACTTGTTTTGGTATATAAAATAAGAAGTGTGATCAATCTCAAAGTAAACAAAGGCTAGATTGAAAGCATACAAAGGCAAGTAAACGTCTCGCAGCCATTGGTTTAATTTTTTTTAAATTAATTTTAAATTTATATATTGGCATTGTTTTAATCAGAAGCTGTGAACCGCCCCGAGTCTTCGGAATGGGGCGGTATATAAATACAAATAAAATAAATAAATAAATAAAGTAGATGAATAGGTACCTCTTCAGTGGGAAGCTAACAGCATTCCGTATGCCTTTGGCGTATAGCCATACTGGCCACATGACCACGGAAATTTTCTTTGGACAATGCTGGCTCCCTTGGCCAAGAAACGGAAATGAGCACCAGGCCCTCAAATCAAACACGACTGACAGGGAAAGCTTTATCTTTAAACAAAGGTTTCCCCTGATCATCACTTGTAAGGTCTACAAAGCAAAAGCAATCACATTTGAACAAGGGGTGTGCAAAAGCCCAGAGCAGTTGGGGTTGAATATTCTGAGGTCTTTTTTCTCTGCCTAGAACAACTCAGCAGCACTTTCTCTTTTTAAGTATTCTTTACTTTGTCACCCAATCAGTAATGGGTGAACGGGGAAGGGGTAGAGGGTGTAATCTCTTACAGAAAGCTTGTATAATCCTTTGGACAATTGTCAGCCTTGTTTTCACAGTCTCAATTCTGATATTCAGCAGGGAAGTTGTGTTAAGTGTCAGAGAAAGGAGATACCTCAGTTTGGACACATTTACTAAAGGTGTTAGGACCTACCTTAGGTAGGTAGCTTAGAGCAGAGAAGAGCCTAATTGAGCAGCCAACGCTCCCATCAAATAGAAAATTGGTTCATCTTATTATATTCATTTAATTCCAATCCCTTAGAAATTATCTCTTCCCCTAGGATTCTGAGAAATTAGTTATTATGTGCTCAAAAAACAACTGTGGGAATTGCATTTGGAGAAACAGAGGGTTTGGAATAGGAAAGGGAATGAGAAGAGGATGCATATTATGTATATATCTATTTCACATATAGAGTTAATATATTACAAAAATTGTGTAAACTAACAGTCTGAGACATGCGGGGGATATTTCCTGAAAATAAAGAAGACTCAGAGCACTTTATTATGAAAATCAAAATAGAAAGCAAAAAAAGTCCTGAGTTAATGCTAAATGTTAAGACAAGATAACGTTAGCCTGCTTGCTTAGTAATTTGATAGATGATAGTGGAAACATGAAGGAGGATCATCTCTTTTTTTTTAACATCAAAACAATGGTTGCTTGTGGTCCTTAAGGATAGTTAAAGTAACAGCCTTTCCAATGGTGATGCAGATCTGTAAAAACTGGACTCTGAGACAGAGTGAAAGAAGTTGGATACCTTTGAATTATGGATTTGGACACAGTTACAGTAACACAGTGTTATGAAGAGTAGCATCCTGTCTTTATTGTCTCTGTTTCAAGTTGCCTGTCACCGCATGTTCCTTCAAGATAATGAGCAACCAAGTCAAACAATTTTACAACCTTGGGGCTGTCCTTGGAGGGAATTAGAACAAGAGGAAAACACAACTTAACTTTTCCTCTTGCATCAACTGAAGGCTTTTTCATTCGTGGGCTGTAGGAAAGGAGATGAAGGCAACTTCATGGGGGATACAGGTGAAAGGTTACCAGGCCATGAATAGGTGCAAATGGGGAAAAGGTACCCTCCTCTCCATGGTTCCCAACTTTATTGAATAGGGAAGTCAACCTGGGGAAAATCTATCGACATTCTGAAGAATGAATAGAACCCTTTATTCAGTTGGAATCCTTGATGCCCGTCCATCCATCCATCCATCCATCCATCCATCCATCCATCCATCCATCCATCCATCCATCCATCCATCCATCCATCCATTCACCCATCAACATACATAGTTCTTAATATTTCTTTTTCTCTTCGCAGGTGAACTACTACCAGCTTCTCAGTCAGGTGAGAGGCTTTTTCTGAATCCAAGGAATGCTAAAAATGGAAAGTTGGGATAGGCAACTTCCCACAATTAGGATTACTGCATCTTCCATCCAGTGATCCTATGGAGTTTTGCAATGCACGTCTAATAGTCATCCCAATGATGGTTTGTCTTCTAGAAAGTTTCAGAGGCTAGATAATCCACCAGGATCTGTGATGGGACAACTCTGAGGAAGAATTAAAAGCCATTTTTCAAAATGACTGTAGGAGGATGGTGTATGAACAAGCATTTATACATACTGCTAAGCCAGAATTCATTTTAAATCATGGTCAGCACCTAGTAAGCTAACAGGAATGGCTTGAGACATCATACAAGCCCAAATCAAACCACGGTGTGGCCTAAAGTAGAGTGCTCCTGTGCCTTGCCACTATGATTTTTAAACCAGTTTATAATAATGCCACCAACTCGGCTGATTGTCACTTAGTTGATAAACCATGATCAACAAAAACTAAGGGACACATCCAACCAATCTATTAGTTGGAAGGAAGACACGTTCTACCATCCATTCCTGAAGGATCTCTCTTGAGGCATTGAGTTGAGATGTTGGAACCTGAGAAGAATATGGGGAAATCTTGGAGACCAGTTGATCTCAGCTGGACATTGAGGAAGAAGTGGAAATTCTCCATTGTCTCCTCAGAGTTAAATCTGGTCCAGAACTAGCTACCAGATGCCCTAAGGGGATATAACAGGTAGTCCTCGATTTACAACCACAACGGAGCCTGGAATTTCCATGGCTAACCAAGACGGGTTGTTCAGTGAGTTGCACCCCATTTGATGACCTTTTTGGCACAGCTAAGCAAATCGCTGAAGTTGTTAAGTGAACCTTGCGGTCGTTAAGCGAATCTGGCTTCCCCCATTGACTTTGCTTGCAGAAGCCAGGTGGGGAGGTCACAATAGGTGATCACGTGATTCTGGGGACAACCGTCATAAATATGAACCAGGTGCCAAGCACCCTAATTTTGATCACGTGACCACGGGGATGCTGCAAGGGTCATAAGTGTGAAAAAGGGTCATAAGTCAGTGCTGTTGTAATTTCGGGCACTGTACAAAGAGTTGTAAGTTGAGGATTATACTGGTTATTATCTTTACTGGTCATTATCTATACTGGTCATTATCTATACTGGTTTACCTACTGGAAAAGCTCTACTCACTAACAATAGTTTCTCTTCCTCACAGTAGGACTCTCCGTCCCCACCTTCTCCTGGCACTGGTGGTACGTGGTGATCGCCGTGGCCACCGCCGTGGCCGCCACCATCTTCATTATCATCTTCTTGGCACGGATGAGGAAAAAGGAAACACGCTATGGGTAAGGCGAAGGTGGCCCTCAAAAAGTTGGGCCACTCGTTGTTTAAGTTTTCCGATCAATCATTTTTTTGGGGGGGGGAGGAACTGTGTTTCTCGTGTGGGGGGAGACCAATCCGGACCCCATTTTATGTTTTCTTTCTGCTCAGGGAAGCATTCGAGCCCAACATGGAGCAGGGAGAACTGGTGGTTCACTACCGCGCCCGCAAATCCTACAGCCGCCGGACCACCGAAGCCACCTGTGAGCTCCTCTTCCCCACAGATCCGTGGTGTCTCAGGGCGTGGGTTTGCGCTGAAATCCAACAAGCAGCGTTCATTGGGGGGCCCTTGGTGCTCTGTAGGAACCACGATGCAGAGATTGATGTTCTCGCACCCGCGGTAGCGCGAGCTGATCTCTCCAGCTTCGCTTCTCATATTGTTCTGGGGCAACTTTTATTTATAGTGAAAATAGCACAGAGTGTACGTGAGTGAGAACAGGAAAAGCGGATAGCAAATACAGTTGCTTAATTAAGAAAGGAAATCATTTAGCGGACCCTGGCTCTGACAGGATGAACACAAAGCCCCCAAACCCCACATACCTCGGTAAATATAAGAGTGATCGTTAAGGTGAAGAAATTGCTGCCTGGTTAATAATCTCATCAGAGTATAGGATGTGTGTTTCAGTCAAACATGCCCAGGATAGCAAATATGTCAGAATAATAATTAGAGTCTAATAATTTAATCAGAGCATGATGTGGTTCCAGAGTGCTCTCTGAGTTGGGGGTGTGGGGGGGGGGCTTTCTTGCAGACGTTTCGTTACCAAACTAGGTAACATCGTCAGTGCGTGTGAAGTGTTCACATTTGCCCACAAATCTAGCCATTGCAGTTCAAGCCCACCAAGGCAACAGATTGGGCAAAACTGAGTCAGACCCTGATATAGGTGACCTCTTTAAGTCTTATGGTCCATAATCGTTCCTCACATATGACCATGAAGAGTGAATGGCTGAGTAGATCCCATAAGTTCAGAGAAGAAGGTTCTCACGGTGGAATGAGAACCAGATCGGGAGCATCTGCCTGCTCGTCCTTCAGAAGGAGGAGATCAACCCAACTTAGATAAGGTCTCCACTCGTAGCCCAATCGGGAAACTTTGGTATAATTCAACCATGATCTGGAGATGTTGGCAGCAACAATAGAACTCCTGCCTTCTGCGGTACTGTCTGAAATTTCTGCAGACTCACTTCCAGCAGCTCCCCAGGACATTCAGCCGGGAAAACGGGATTATGTTGGCCTCCAGGTTGAGACGTCTGTTTTGGATCTCATGACGGCCTGATCCTCCATCCGCAGAAGAGCCAGCCACTGGCAACACCAATGCTTCTTCCGTGGCCTTTAGAAACCGTTCCCCCTTTCCCAGTTGCCACCAGTTTAGACTTTAGAGCAACGGTTGACCAAACCTTGGCAACTTTTAAGACTTTGTGGACTTCAACTCCCAGAGTTCCCCAGCCGGCATAGCAAATTTTTTTAAAAAATGTATCTTCATAGGAATTCTGGGAGTTCAAGTCCACAACGGTGTCCATGTTGGACACCCTTGTGTTAGACCTTTTTGGATGGATGATTTGGGTCAGGTTTTCTTTGCCAAACGCATTTCCTTTTCTTCCTGCAGTGAACAGTCTGGGCATCAGTGAAGAATTGAAGGAAAAGCTTCAAGATGTGATGATTGACCGCCACAGAGTAGCCCTGGGCAAAACCCTTGGCGAAGGTATGTTCTTAGGACCAGGGTCAATGATGGGCTTCATGGGGCCATATTTTTGTCCCAAAAGAAAATTGGTTCAAAGTTAGAGCAGGGCTGTACCGCACAGAAAGGGTCAGGAGGAGATTGAAAAATGAAATTTGATTTCATTCCAATGAAGTCCGATTAGACAGTAAAGGGATGGAGTCAACGATGCAACAGGTAGCAACTCCCAGCTAACCTAGTTGGACTTGTTAAAGGACATTGTGGGGGGAGGCCTTCCATCTGAAGCCGCCATCTTAACTGTTTTGACCTCTCCTTATAGATGACCTTGCCTTGATAGTACCTAAATTGGGGAGAGTTCCTGATTGGCTAACCGATGTTTCTCACTGTGTGGAAATGTGGACTTCAAGTCCCAGAATTCCCCAGGCAGCAGGCTAGTGATCTTTAAGATGTGAGGACTCCAACTCCCAGAATTCCCCAGCCAGGAATCTACTGAACTTTTAAGACAGGAGGACTTCAACTCCCAGCATGGCTGGGCTGGGGAATTCTGGGAGTTGAAGTCCACCCATCTTAGAAGTTGCCAAGTTGAGAAACACTGGATTAATTCTTAAGATCTCCGAGTTTGCATCGCTGAGGTCCAGTCTGAGAGACTCTTTTTGCTTAGGATGAAAAATAATATCCCACCACACAACACGATTAAGATTAAATACATGCATATTTATGAGGGGGAGAAAACAGCCCACACATTTGCACAATTATGCTAGAGGGAAAAGCCTCAAATTGCATCATGGAAATAATTGCGTGGATGTGTACTAGAATTTATTAGAATTGCATAACAATTCATTTCGATCCCGGGAATTTGTTAGATTGTTGGAAGTCTCTTCAAACAGACTTCAAATGGGCCTGCTGCAAATTGACTGGTTTTGTTTGATTTGTTTCCTTTCCTAGGGTAATGGTGTTATTTCTCTGGTTGGAGGGCTTATGTCCTGCACTGGGCAGCAATTGAGGGTGGGTTGGCCCCTAATCCGTTTTTATAGCTTAATGACATATGAATTGGCCCTAAATGAGGAGCCTGGTTTCTACGACAACCATAATCATCCACTGCTACATCTCGCTGGCTCTCTTGCCGTCAAAATAGAACAAGATGAAGGGCTGTTTTGCTCATTTAGGTCAGAGGCCTGGCAGACGTTCTTCCCTGCTTCACTTAGGAAACCAAGATGTTTCCTCCAAGCACAGCTGGAATTAGCTTGGAAGCGTTTCAAAAGGAGGAAAACATTTGGAGAAACTTTCGTCAATGGATCTCCCTCCTTCCCTCCCTCCCCCCTCCCTTCCTTCCATCTCTCCTCTCTTCCCTCCCTCCCCCTTTCT
>JANHFL010007010.1:121443-135991 GCA_032468155.1 Oxyrhabdium leporinum | reverse complement strand
CCGGGTCCTCATTTTACCTACCTCGGAAGGATGGAAGGCTGAGTCAACCTTGAGCCTAGTGGGATTTGAACCGCTATATTGAATCAGCAGAAGTGGCCTGCAGTTCAACACTCTAACCACTGCGCCACCTAGGAGAATAATCATGCCAACTATACAATTAGTTTTTAAATTAATTAAATCAGTTTTAATTTAATCTCATCAATTTTTTTCCTTTGACCCCATCAACTTTTTGGAATGCTGCCTCTCAAAGGCCAAGTTTGGCCTTGCCCCCAAAAAAGTATGTTCCCCTAATTTAGAGCAAAACAACTGTACCTGGGGAAAGAGATTACCTACTATGCCCTTCCCTCTCTCCTGTTTGCAGTGTTTCTCTGAATACTTTTGTTTTCAAATAGTTTTCCTTTACCAACAAAACAGCATTGGAATTTGGCTAACAAGTTCTAACGTGATATGTAATCAGCCTTAAAAATTAATGGGATAGCTCATTACTGACTATTCCTTTAACAAATGCAAAAGTCACTGAAAGAACCAATCAATCAGTGTATGACCTATATTATTCCATGGTATTTGTACATGGATATCAATGTTCATAACAATAATACCCAGAAGTAACAATTGTTGATAACAAACTATGCAGACAACAAAGTCTGCATAGTTGACATTGCAGTATCTGGAGACAACAGAGAGAAAAAAGCAGAGAAAATCACAAAATACAAAGATCTGCAAAGAGAAAGATTCTGGCAAAAGAAAGCAAAAAGTTTCAGTGCATGGAAATGGGGATAAATGATACTAATGCCACTTAGCTCTGCTTCCATTCCATTCCCCCCCATCAGAGACTGTCTCATTGAACAACTGAGTTGCTACTCATAGCACCAGGATGGGGGTGGGGAGAACGGGAAAAAATGAGAGGAGACTTGTTGAGGAATTGTCAAGTTGTGTGAGGTTTCCATGAAAATTCAAAGAATTAAAACTACACCATCACTCTTGGGGGGATGAAAAAAAAGGACAGGGAATACCCCACAATCAATAACACTGTTGCTAAGGAAAGGACAAAAAAACCTGCCACTCAGGGACTTGGAGCAGAGGGGGAGCGGCAGCCAGAAAGGTTGCTCAAATTACTGAGATTTGTATTTAGCAGGGAGAAAACAAAATAGCTTTGCCACTCCCCACCAGGGAACCTGTCCTGAATTAAGTGTTATATTATAGGCCTCGCATAACTGCAGCAACCACAGTGACGTCCCGTGGCTTTGCTGACTTCCGAAGTAAAACACTGTTTAATGTCTGTGTGTGTAGCGTTGCCATGGGGAGGGGGTGTGTATCTCTCTGTGTGTGCACAGCCCGCTTATCGCAATGAAGGAAATCTGAGCTCAGTCAGAGTTGACGCAAGCTGGGGACCAGTGGCCTGACAAAAACACACAGAGGAAGGAATTCCTGGGTTTGCCCTCGATTCTATCCTGGGAAAGGACACAGTTGGACAATGGAGGGATGGGAGTTCAGCCACTGTGGCCTTTATTTTTTAGGGAAGCCACTGGGAATGAGATCATTGGGATGGATGAAGACAGGAGAACCATTCCTACCAGTCCACACAATGGCTGCTGTTCATTTGAAGACAAGAACATTCCTTGGTAACAGCAAGTTTAGTTCCAGTCCCTCACTTTGATCCATGAGAGAAATAACTGGCAAGCTGTTTTTATTTGTATAGGTCTCCCCCCTTCCCCATGTCTAGAGAGAATAATGCTGGGACGCAGTCTAAATAGGATCAAAAGTAGCATTCAGGTAGGGAAGAGCTAGCCTTCCTTCCTTGATTTTGTATATTGTATGTCTTCAGCACTTTCCCTTCCTGGTCAATATTTGTGCATTTCCTAAACTTCTTACTTCCCCTCCCCAATCCTTCTCAAGGCAATCTGAAGTTAGGTGTGTGCTTGTTTTCGCTGTGGCTGACCCTGAAATGCTTAGGACACTATGAGAGAATCGGGGCTTCCTCCTGCTGATGGTCAGAATACTAGTGCAAAAGGACGGCACTCAAGCCCCTGCCCTCACTCCAGAATGCGGAAACTTTTCTGTTTTATGAGGAAAACCTCCTAGCTGCAAAGCTTCCATTCCTCCTCTGCATTTAGAAGTCTATTGAAAGCTGTAACAATGAATTGATTACCCACTACAACTTTGCAACCAATAGATATAACCAAACTTGTTTCTGTGCTGACTGGAAAAAGTGGAGGGAGTGGAGACAGGGAGAGGGAAAGATTTCATATATTCATTATTTAGAATGTATTATTATTTTGAACTTCTGTGTACAATATTTACAAATCGGCACCATCATTTGGATGCGGAAGATTGCCTAGATGTGAGAGACAGAATCCTGGAGCCTGGTAGAGCAAGTGGGAAAATGCAACCAGTAGGAAAACTGATGGTCCATAAGCAGGACCATTGCTAGACTTGCTCATCTTCCAATTTTGTTAAAGGTTTTACCTGTCCAGTTGTGTCCGATTCTAAGGGTGGTGCTCATCTCTGTTTCCTAGTCAAGGGAGCCAGGGTTATCTAAAGATATTTCCATGTTCATGTGGCCAGCATGACTATACGCTGAGGCGCACAGAACACTGTTACTTTCTCATCAAAGTGGTATCTATTTATCTACTTGCATTTTGTATGCTTTCAAATTGCTAGGTGGGCTGGAGCTGGACAAGTAATGAGAGCTCACCCCGTCACGCAGCACTCAGGTCTCAAATCCAGGCTATAAGCTTTCCAGCTGATAAGCTCAGCATCTTTAACCACTGAGTTTCAAAAATTGGTGCTTTTTCTTCTTCAAGATTTTTAGCTGTATATGATTTTCAGCCCTGGACATTTTTTTTCTTTTCTTGGGCATTTTCACCCAATATCATATCATATGGCAACAATTCCGCAAAATTATTTTTTGAACCCTCAAGCAGGTGTTTTACCTCATGGAGTGTAATGTTACTGATTTTCACTTTTTTGTTGTGGTTTATGGAAGTCTTTTAGATATTGATACCTCCTAAAAGTTGGTGCCCTAGGACAGAGCTTATTTAGCCTTAGCCCTAAGCTGGCCCTGCCCCAAAGCACCACAGAGCTGCGAAGCTTCCAGTGGAAAAAAGTTTGCTCCTACTTCAGATAAACATGCTCAGAATGAAAAATAAATGTCATACAAGTCAGAAGCGATTTTGAATGGGTGCAAAACCTTTGTGTAAAGATAGTTTAGGAGGACAAATGGATGGCACAGATTCACATATAATAGAATAGGTTCTCCTAGTCCAATTTGGCAATCTCCAGGCATGTGGTTCTATAACTTACACTTTCCTCAACCAGCACAGCAATCATGGGATGGTGGGAATGTTTGTCTCAAATCTCTGCAGAATTGTAACTATTATGAAGTAGTACATCGTATATTTTTGTACGTATTGTGCAATGTGTAGCAACAACCTTGTAGCAATCTCCTGTAGGACATCTCAAAGGTGTCATTATCATATATAGAGAGAGCATTTCTGCATATATTACCATCAAAGCCTTTTCATTTCTTACATGTATAATGCATTGTATGTTCATGTGTAATGAGAAAAGAGGACATTCTGGAAAACATCATAACCAATATGAGTATTTTCCCATTCTAGATTTACTATAGTATTACAAGTTACAGCCATCAAAAAAAATAGTTTGCTTTTTTTAAACTAGAATTTCCTTTTCTAGTGATTCAGTGAGAAAAAATAAGGCTTTTGCGGAATGGAAATGCAAACCCAAAATGTTCCACCAATCGGATTATAGGCTGGCAGGAACAACTTTGCCATTCTAAATGCCCACCCGTGGAGGGGCAGGTAAGGGTGATTGAGCTGCAGGAAAGAATGGGGATTCTGGATCTTCTTAACCCATCTTGTTTGGGGATAGTAGGTTGGCTTCTGTGCTTCGTATGGGCAGGCTGAAGATTGACTGGAGAACTACCTTTGAAGGCCTGTTTTCAAAGCCTGGCCAATGCCAGCTGGTTGCCAGACATTTAGTGCCAGAAGCAGAGTTCTCCTTAAGGAAAAATATCTTTAAAGCAGATAAATTATCCTTTCAGAATTAAACCATCCAGGACATGCATGTTGCTTTGTAACTTTGCAAGACATCCACAAGTTGGGATGGGAACTGAAAAAATAAAACACATCGTATACAGATGAAATTGATTTGTCCCATTTATAGGTCCCTGGTCTTCACAAGCCAGATGTGAAAAAATGACTACACTACTGAGCTAGATAACAGTTGCCTGTAACCTTGAGGCTGTGTATTGCATTAGATAGGACTGTCAATGGGTTTTCCTAAAAAAATAATAAAAAATAAGATTTCTTGTATATATACATACATACATATACACACATACATACATACATACAGATTCTACATAAAAAACACAGATTTAAAAAATGCAACAAATTGGTTTTAAACTAAATTATGTTTATCTATTTAATACATACAATATAGCTTATAGAAAAACCTAAAAACTCAGACAGGGATCGAAAAACTCAGATTTAAAAACCCAGCAGTGGCAACCCTGGTATTAAAGCTACAGGGAAAGGAAGTCACTAGAAGGTGGCAAAGCCTCCAGACATTTGCAGATGGTTCAGTCTTCGGCAGAGGCTTTCCTGCCATTTTATCCATAGAGAGTCCACACAGAAATCAGAAATGCTATGTGGCAATGATGTACCTGTATACGTACACATGAGAAAGAATCCATCCCGGCTGTACTTGTATCTGCTTCCTTGCTATGCAGGATAAATTATATTTTGCATCCATTTTCAAACAGAAACTGTTTAAGATATTCAGACACATTTCAGTGGTGGTACTTAACTGTAGGAAGGAATAGGCAATAATATGGAGAATAATAATACAGGGTATACTCAAAATGTTATGTTTTAAATCGCATCGTACCACAATCACTTCTAACTTAGTATCATAGCTTGCCTTAAAAAAAATCTTGGGCACTGAAGAAATTAAGCTGCAAGAAATTCTTGCCCTTTCAATTAAGATTTCCCAAACTTTGCTACAAATGAGTTTTGTTATGTGTCAAGCTGGTTAGACTGACCCAGGGGAATTGAAATATAAAAATATCCAGGTGGATTGTCACAGACTTTACATTTGTGTTTTTGATTACAGTTTTTCAAATCTATCTTGAAATGTTCAACTGATACTTCAGAATAAATATCATAGTTTTTTTTTCTCTGACACTGTTGCCCAGAAATATTCCGATCTGACTTATGAAACCTGAAAGATCTCAAAATATTTTCAGCAAGAAAGTAGGAGCCAGTAACTTCATGCCAGGGTCATTCATTTTAACCAATAGATTTTCTGAAGTGATAAAGCAAGTATCAAAAGCATACATAAACCAGAGAGAACGGGTTTTGCATGAACCTCATTTGAAATGAATCAGAGGTAGGGCTGTGCCCTTAATTAGTGCCAGATCTCACTATGCGATTAATGCCCAGAAAACATGCACTTTAAAAAGGCAAAAGTAGTAAAATGTCTCTAAAAGCCTGGTTGGCTTTGTTCATTCTGAAGCAACAAAAGATTGGAGGGTAACCTTCTGTTGATCCAGCAGGAAAAGCATCCCTTGTTTGAATTCAGCTCTCCCAATCAAACCATACTGAGATGTTGGTCAACAACTAATTTAGATTGAAGATTTTGTTTGACCAAAAGTTCACATTAACAGAAAACAAACAACTGTAACAAACTAAGCGAGGCAGAGGAAGGTATGTATGGACAATGTATTCAAACTGCTTCTGGTGACCAAGTTTTCCTATGGGGTTGTGTCTCCTTCTGAAATCCGGAGCTTTTTAAGTGCTGGGCAGCAACCTTTTATAAAATAGGACACTCGTGGTATGCAAACTACTTTCAACAGCCTGAAGGCCAAGTGTACATTTCCTCTTTCTTAAGACTTGCTGGGCCTGAAAGGAAAGCTACGAAAATAACATTCCATCCCAGAACAAAAATCTCCATTTCTAAGTTTCAAAAAAACAAAAACTGAACCAGCCCTAAATTAAAAACAAAACAAAACAATCTCTACAGCATAGCAAACCGGATGAGAATCCAGCTCCAGACAAAACGTGTGGCAAGTTTGAGGAATCCACTCTGGAGCTGAGCAAGTTTTCTTTTGTCCCAGAATAACCTTGACTCCCCCTCCCCTTGTAACCCATAATCATGTTGACTCCCTAAATACCGACTGCCTCGGCCCCAAATACTCAGGAGCGGGAAGGTTGTCTGCAGTTTGCAGACATGAAAGGGTGTCATTCTGACTCCACACATTACAGTAAGGAGGCCACTCCTCCGTCTGTCTGCCTCATAATTACTGGCCTGGGCGGGGCCAAGGTTTTAAAAAGGATTTCCCTTGTTTGACTAAAAGTCAGTGACTTTACGTGGTAAGTTCCCAGCTCAGATTCTTGGCAGCTGGACACAAACACCACACGCGCGCGCTCTCTTTCCTTGCCCTTTCTTTCCTTCTCTCTTTCAAGGTGGAATTATACAGCAAGAGGCTCCTGGGCTGAGTCCTTTCTGCACAGCATGTCCTGAGTGCTAGGTAAGCGATAACTTTTTTTTTTTTTTTACTTTTTAAAAATTTGTGTTTTGCAACCTGGCTCCTTGGCTGCAAGTGTGGTATTGCGGCATTGATTGGATGTACTTTAGAAGTTCTCCCAGGGTGGCAAAACACCCCTGGCTGATGTTTGATTTCATAATGGAGGGGCCTTGGGTCATCAATCATTCACTTGCGTGAAGATAAATCAGGAGCAGCTAGTTTTATGGCAGGCAGAGAGCGGGATTCAAGAGACGTTAGATGGGGTCCAAAGCAAGGCTTGCTGGCACGGCAGGAAACCCACCTCTGGCTAAGGTTGCTGCGGTTGAAATCAATGCCTAACACCCTCTCCAGGGTAGTCAGCAGAAGGAACAAAAAGTTGGTTAAACTGGATTCTTGCTCTTTCGATCCTAACCAAAGCCCTAGCAGGTAGCAAGTGCTGCTACTTTCACAGTTAGGCACGGACATACATTTGTTTCACCCCACAATGTCAGTCGCAACAACT
Source organism: Oxyrhabdium leporinum (assembly GCA_032468155.1). Taxonomy (NCBI): domain Eukaryota; kingdom Metazoa; phylum Chordata; class Lepidosauria; order Squamata; family Cyclocoridae; genus Oxyrhabdium; species Oxyrhabdium leporinum. The sequence goes on along the minus strand of JANHFL010007010.1, from coordinate 128,939 downwards.
GGGGTGGAAAAGATTTTTAGGATGAACTCTCTGGTTTCTTGACTTTGGTAAGCAAGAGGTGCCTTTCCAGAATAGGCAGACAGAATTGAAGATCCTTCAGGAAATTTCTCTCGAGGAAGAAATCTCTGTAGGCATAATACAATTTTTCTTTTCAAGTCAGTGGCAAAGTCAGGGATAATGGTGGTGGTGACTCTCACTAATACTGCACTATGCTGGTTCTCCTCCATAGTAATAGCTCATTTCTCCAGCCTCGATATCCAGCATGGTGGGATGGGATGTAGGAAGGCGAAGAACCGGGATATGGTGAAAAGTATGTTCAGGTTGAAATGGCACACAGGCCAGAAAAGGGATGTGGAAGCTGCGGACTTCAAGTGGCAGCTGATGTATAAAGAATTCGGCTTTCCTGACTGAATCTGGTAAATAAAGGCACACGCAGGAAAAGGAGACATATCTTTGGCTGGGAATCTTGAATGGTTTCGCCTCTGTTGAGTCTCCTGTGAGGTTGTGTAACCGCCCACAGCTAAGTTATATAAGGACAATTGGAACATGATGAGGCATCAGTTTTGGGTGGGGGCACTTCCAGAGAGGGGTACCCTCAAATGGCACCAATCATACTCTGCCTGGCTCACACCCCTGGGAGAATGATTCATTCTTTCCTTGTAGATTCACTTCTTTCTTTTCTGTGCGAAATTTCTTCTGCTGGGAACGAAAGATCTTTGCAAATTTCAGCGCCACTCCCTCTCATATTTTCCATTCTTGAAGCCCAGAGAGGCTTACTGATAGTAAACTTGTGGCATTGCTGACATATCCAGGGGTTGATAGGGGCACTGTGCAGCAGGGCAAGCCGAATTTTGCCTTTCTCAGCTCATGTCAATATCCTGCAACTTTTCAGCATTGCTGTCTACCCAAGACTTTTTGGATGACGGAGATAAAGAATCCAAGCAGTCTCCGCCAAACCGCTTATTTCAGTAGGGCACAGTCACTAAGATTTTTTCTTCACAAGCGTGATTTAGATGATTTAATTTAGGCTTACAGTATAAGGAAAACATGTCTCATTTGGATTAGATTCCAGTTGCAGCCCCAATTTGCGTCATGAAAAGGCTATTTTTGTTTATTGGGACCTTCCTTTATTCTTTCCTTAAAGGATCAAAATAAAAATGATGCAGGAAAGCCAGGACTGGTCTCCCAAAGGATTTTCTTGAGCTTATAGTCACTCACACGATCAACATCTTTGGGGCAATTATGGCGGGAAAATGTGTTGAAATGTTTTTCCTACAATAGCGGGTGGTCCCTTGAAAACCCCCAATAAAAGTGTTTAATGTTTGGAGGTACATTAAAGAGATGTCAGATCTGATCATGATCCTGTGTCATGAACACTTTGCCTCTGAGCATTTGGAGTTCTCTTCTGTTCTGGCACGAATGCTAATTTCTTACCACTACTTTGTATTCCTAGAGTCTAGCCGCCATTTCATTTCTTACAGCCATGTTGCTTTCTAGTGATTGGATATAGAGGAAATTTAGGATTCCCATCCTCAACTGGGGAAAAAATAATCAATGGATGAATCTGTACTGTCCTCAAGTAGTCTCTTGAGCATTGGAGGATCTGAGCAAGCTATGCTCAATGAAGGTCATAGTGAGGAATTCAATTTCTTTAGAAGATATGAAGAGGGCTTCTTTCTTGATGCTCAGCCATTTAATGTTTCACCTCTTCCAATACCAGCACCATCCCTTCAGAAACAATACAAAAACTTGACAAGTCAAATCGTCTTGTTTCTGCAGAATCTGAATCCTGCAGTAGTTGTAAAGACCTTGGTTAAGCTTGAGAATAGAAAAGTTACCAAAACAGTAACGCCCTTGTCACACTGCCCCTGGAGCCTACTGCTAAATTGAATGACCATGGAAAAGGAGAAAAAAAATAGGTACCTGGCTGGTCACTATATTACTCTTGTCGAGTCTCTATTTCTATCATTGAAGAAAAGTCCTCTCTGGTTATTTTCACCAAATCTACTTTGATGTTTCCCATAGTTGACATGGAAAAAGAAGTTGTTTTATAAGAGTTGAGGAAGCTGCTATCCACTATGGATTCCTTCCCTGTATTCAGCCCATTGTATCTAATTGTAATATTATTTATATAAACTCATAAAATACTGCAGGGATTTTGCAATTATGGCTCTCCCTTTTGTGTTTCCTATAACGTATTAGCAAAATGTTGGAATAATGTTGGAATAACCATGACCAAAAAAAAGTAGCTGTGTGAATTGTGAAGGTTCTAGAGCCTTGGCTTGGCATCACTTGCCAGTTTTCTTTAGGTTAATGAATAGCTTAGTCAGATGGAATTTCCAGCAGCTTAAGAGCTAACGGCTCATTTTAATTGGGGAGGGAAGATTTTAATCAATGGAACTACCGGCATCTGAATAAATTTGGGTTTTTTTGATTTTGGGTTTTTCCCTCCTTTTCATCATTCAAATTTGAAATTCAGAGAATGCATACACATAAAGACGAAATAAAATACAGTGGAACTACTACAGGCATAATATCAGAACTAGTTTCATTTACAATATTAAACTAAAAACTGGGGAGAATACAAACCATCGGGTTTTCACAGATGTCTGGCATATTTCTATGTATTGCTATAAAGAATGAAAAGTAAATGTTTGAGAGGATGATGATCAAATTGTACAATACATCACGTTTCCCATTGTCTCAAATGGAAGAGGAAAACCACATCCATTTTTCTTTGGTTAAAAAGAAGTCTTTCCTAACGGGTCAGATTCTGCACAGTGTTTGCCGCTCAGTGCATGATTCTCTAAGACCTAACTTGCATTTGTGTAGGGATAAAGTTGGGCATGGTATTATTGTACTGTCTAGTTTCTCCGAGAGACCAATTTTCATATATCCCTATTTACAAATAGTTGTAATATTGTATCTAAACAGCCCAGGCCAAGATTATTGGGGAATCACTGTGTTTGTATGTGTAGCTCATGATGAAGTGTACAAATGGGAGAGTCAGGAAGGAATGGGAGGCTATTCAATGGCAAACAGCAAGGGGAACCCAAGATCAATGGCAGATAGATTCTGTTCTCCGTGTCTCTTCAAAAAATAAGAATTTTTCATGCAGGAGAACATATCTTTCACTACAAAAACTTGCCTTTCCTTTGCCTCTTTGGCTTCACCCAGTAACCCCCCCCCCTCCCGTTTTATTTTGTTTGGAGGGTCACAAGATAAACTGCATGTGCTCACTGTAACTTTGATAATTGGGTGTTGAACTAAGAGACCATGGCGGCTAGTAGCACTGGCAGAATACTGATTGATAAATCACAATTAATAATACATCCGCCAGGCAAAGCAATTTACCTGCCATTGTGTGCTTTTTCCTTCCTTCCACACAACCTTTTAATGCAGCTTTTCATGAAAAAATTGCCTTCCGGCATGGATATTTAATTTTATTTAGAACCAGCTCCCCTCCCCTGTTTAGCCTGAAGAAGTGAAAGGAACCCCTACCCAGAACTTCAGATCAGGTTTCAAAGCTGATCCAGTAGACAGGCAGAGGCTGATACTTCCCATTCACCATTCTCAAATGTATGTGCCTTTTTATGGCTGATGTGGTCAGATTTGTGGAAGCAAAGAAAAAGAAGCAGTAAACAAAGAAGACGGCAAAAGGACAGCAGTGAAAGAATATCAGAATCCTGCTACAGGAATGGGAATCATAATCTAAGCTGCAGAAATGACATGTACTGAAGAGACCCAGCTTAAAAGGCAATTAAAGCTGTAACTGTAAAAATGACCCTATAGTGGAACAGTGAAAAGCTAGTGTCGGTGGAAATAAAACATACTGGAGTGAAATAAACAGAAGCTTTGTAATATCACAGTAGCTTCAAAGCTTACACTAGAGAAGCCTAGAAGAGTTATGTTCACATGAGTGGTATTAGTTGGATTTTCTACCCCGGTGATATTTGGGGATGGGATCTCACCTTGTCCGTAAATACTTTAAAGAGAATGTAGCCTAGTGATCTGAATATAATCCTTGGGTGTGGCAGAGTTGGTATTTTCCACTGACTTTGGCACTTAACAAGAGTGCAAATGAATCACCACTGCCCTGCCTTGGACAGTGGCTTCTCCCATCCCATTTCCCATTAATTCCTGCTTTGCATGGCACTGAAGAATGCAACTTATACAAAAAAATGTGTAGAGAATTTTGCTATATGTAGGGGTGAGCAAAGGCTATCTTCCTGAGGTTATGCTCAAACCTGCTAAGGATCTAGTTGGTCTATGAATGAATATTAAATTCATTCTCCCTTTCCTCATTGCTATCTTTTTGAGAAAACATATGTTGATGGCGATCATTCAACTGCCTTGTCCCAGTTTAAATAATTGTATTATGTACTCCAGAGCAACCTTTTTGCACATTAATAGTCCTCACTTAGCAAGCACCAGACATATCTTGGTGAAATCTTATTATCTACCATGGGGAAAGAAAAAAGAATCAATGCCATCTCTGTGCCGAGCTTCTTCCTTTGCTGTAGTCCAGTAGCTTGTTCCAATTTAGTTTCTCTTGGAGGTAATGTCGCTGCCACCATCTTGATCAAGAAAGAGAAACTCAAATTTCCTGTGCTTCATGGGCATTTCGAAGAGTTGAACTAAAATTTGTAATACTTTATGTACAGTGTTACTGCAGCTACTGTTACCAGTTCTTCTTTCATTTCACTGATTCAGAACATTCTCTGTTCTTTAAGTGATCTGTACTTTTCCTGTTCCTTTTTAATATGGACATAAACAAATCCACCATAAATATGAATGAAAGTAAATCCTGAGCAAATAGTTCTGTATATAATTATGTATATGATATATTCTATATATTAAAAATTCTTGTTACGCTAACTTCCAAGGAAATATTCAATAAATTCCAACCAAAAGTTGGATTAGAACACAAATTTATTTGTTTATATATAATACACTGGACATGATTTGTAGCAATAAGCAGGGATTAATTGAGCATATGCATTCTTCTCTTCCATTTCCTCTGGCCTTCCCAGCTATCACACCTTTTAGAAATTTAATTAAATCCTGGAAGCCGCAAACTGATTCCCAGAGAATTTGATCTTTGGTCAAGATTGATAGATGTGCACAAAGAAACAGCTCTGCCTTGGAAAATCTAGAGAGCCATTTGTCTTGCTGATCTTGAACATTGTGCACAGTGCCCCATTCAATTTTGTTTCAGACTACTCTATTTAGGATCTAGGATGGAGAAGAAACAATTTAAGCAGACAGATTGGGATTCTCATGTAAAACGTCTTGCAGAATCATTCCCTCGAGTTGAAAACAAACCAGAGTGCAATAGCCACTGAAGTAGACGGTATGAGATTGCCCTGTTGAATCATCTGACGAAGTCTGACTCGTGGGGCACAGAAAGCTGGGCAGCCTTTTTTGCAGAACAGGCTTCCTTCCTTCTACTGCTTGTCTTTAGCGAGCTTAGTAATACTTATATGTGTTTGTAAGATACTGTTCTTAATTGTTCTCCTGGTATTTCGCTGTTTGTTCTGTTTGTCCGTGAGAATCACAGATGAAAACTGAAAATAATTAAAATAAAATGGCAGTCAAAAGTGTTTGCATAACTATAAATTTCAGCATATTGCATTTTAATACTGGGAGTAATCCTTTTGGAATGAGAAGAAAATTCTAAAAAGGCCAAAGGTTAGAAGACCAAAATAAAAAAAAAATAAGCTAAATTTTTTACATACGGTTCAACAAGAGAAAATATCTCCCATCTTGGCATTTGGGAACCTTTAATATACTCTAGAGTATACTCTAATGGCGGCACTTTTTAATTTCTGCCATTTCAGTGGCAGTATGAGCCACACCTAAAATGGCGCATTGCTATTACAATTATTTGTTTGTCTGGAAGATTCAAAGCAGGGATTGGATTTGCATGATTGTGTGAAAATGCAAACCCACGTGTCTGATGCATCCCATTAAGAAAACAAGAAGCCCATTCATGGGATTGTTTATTTTATATGATAGTTTTATGTTGCAAACACAAAGTTAGCTGAGTTGATTCTTTAGGCAATGTGACAGGCAGGTCTTCTGAATGCACCAACATGGCAATTGTGACTTAACAGTAATCCATCTGAACACATGTTGAAGTATGAGCATTCACAAGGCTCACTACTGTGCCAGAAAAATCAATCCTCCATACAACCACTGATTAAATGTCAGGACAGAAGAAATATATATAGGAGGAGGATGGAAAATAGGTTTCTAAATTTTAAAACAAAATGTATTGCCTTTAATGCAACTGGAGACAAACATTTTGATCTGCTGCCTAGAACTTTCTTCTAAAAATAGCACCACATCTCATGGACAGTTTTCTGAAAAGAAAAGGAAACAGACTTCCAAAAATGGTACCCAATCAAAGCTGACTCTCACACTGTTTGGACAATGCAAATGATACAGAACTTATTAAAAATCCCCTCTTCTCTGTTGATCCATTGATAAAAGGCCCAAACTGGAGGCAACCAATTCAAAAACTGATCTCAGCAAGTAGAAGGATCTGTAAGCATCAATCAATTTTTTTAACTGTAAGCAAATAACAGAACAGAGTTGGAAGGGACCTTGGAAGTCTTCTAATCCAACCCCTGCCCCAGCAGGAGATCCTATACCATTCCAGAAAAATGTCTCTTCTTAAAAGCCTCCAGTGATGGAGCACCCACAACTTCTGAAGACAAGCCACTCCACTGGTTAATTGTTCCCACTATTAGGAAATTTGTCCTTAGTTCTACTTGCTTCTCTCCTTGATTAGTTTCCATCCATTGTTTCTTCTCTTGCCATCTAGTGCTTTGGAAAATGGATTGACCCCCTTCTAAATAATATCTAATATCTAAATGATATAGATAAATATCTAAATATCTAATATCTAAATGCATATTTAGTGCACATAAAGCTGGCCATAACAGGTCAGATCAGGAAGAGAAAAATGTCCGCAAACTTTTTTTCCTAGATTTCTCTAGATTTTCTCTAGCATTCCCTAGAATGCTCTATAGGTTTTAGGATTATACTTTCCAGATTTTAAGGGCTATGCCAGAGAGGAATTATTGGAATCTAGAGAGTATGCATGATCTGGATGCTATTAGTCTGAGGGTAGCTCTCAGGTCTACAGAGGCACCTACAAGAAAGAGGGTTGTACTCTGTGTCAGAACTAAATCTCAGACTGGGGATTCACAGAACTGAATTCAAGATCTTCGTATCAGACTCTAATTTGGCATAGAGATTTTATATATTGTTTTGATATGTTAACTTTTTGATAACTACATTCATTTTTATTTAGATCAATTTTTTTCTGCCAGTTAGGTGAATTTTGTTTTCTGTTTGTATATACTGGTATTATCAAAAGCAATCAAAACATGTCTTTTAAAAATGCAAGAGTGATTTCTCTTCTCTTCTCTTCTCTTCTCTTCTCTTCTCTTCTCTTCTCTTCTCTTCTCTTCTCTTCTCTTCTCTTC
>JANHFL010007010.1:105472-121343 GCA_032468155.1 Oxyrhabdium leporinum | reverse complement strand
CTCTTCTCTTCTCTTCTCTTCTCTTCTCTTCTCTTCTCTTCTCTTCTCTTCTCTTCTCTTCTCTTCTCTTCTCTCGTGTCCTGTCCTGTCCTGTCCTATTCTTGGACTGAATGATCTGAAAGATTGAGTCCCGCTCTTAATATACTATACACCACGTTAATGTGATACTTTAGCTGGGGAGGGGGGGAACCCTATGCAACTAGAATATTACTGTAGAACTCTGGTTTTTGCTAAGTCGGTATTTGCAAGAGCAAGGAACCAAGGATGATATGATGTCCATCAGTTTGGGGGGAAATTTTGTGAGTGCTCCTTGTAAGAGATTGAGTGGCAGACTTATAATTTAGAATGCCCTATTCAGTTGCTGCTGCAGCAGCAGATTTGATTTTGGTCCCTACCAAAGAGCGGTAGAGCACAAAGAATCTAGTAAATGTGATTTCCAGCAGACAAGTCATGAATGGAGACAGAGGGCTGAGTCTCATATATCCCCCTAGCCAAAAATTCTGTTTCCCACGATAGTTTTTTCGGGGTTCCTCCAGCTGCCCCTATTTCTTACTCTGAAGCCTAAAATTCTTAGAAATGGCTTGATGGAAAACATTAAGAAAAAGAGGAATTCAGCATCCTCTTCCAAATCATTGATTCTGTATATGAAATGAAACTAGCTGGTTTAGCAGAAAGGGAGCCATTTTCCTAAAGGAGAAAACTTGAGAAGTTTTGGAATATATAGGCCAATGTTAAAAACAAAATAGAATTGGACAAAGATCTACTGAAAATTGATTCTCACTGAACATGTTATCCTACTCAGTTTAACAATTTCCCACTTGGGAGAATAGCAGCTTTGGAGGAGAATTTTTATTGAGACTGTAACAGAAAGGAAGTGTTTGAAAGAACCATTCTCACATGCAGTTGTCTGAATCCTGATCTTATCCATAACTACTCATTTTTTTAAAAAAAATGTTAAAGGCCGCTGTGAAATTAAAACTTAGTCCTGAAAGACAAAGCAACAACAGAGCCAGGACATGTAGCACTTACAACTTACCTGTTGTACAGGCAAAATCAAAATCTGGTTGTTATACAGACCAGACTCCAAGGTATTTATTCCTAGGCCAACTCAAGGAGAACTAACGACCTATCTGGTTGAGCGGAGATACGCTTCAGGAAACCACTGGGCAAAACAACAAATAGTATAGTTACTTCAACATCCTCTCTGTAAATGCAAATTCAATACATATCTGTTGTGAATTATGACATTTTCATAACAAACGTCCAAGAACTGTGTCTGCAGTTCTTAAATTCATCCAACATTGAAAATAACTTTCTTTGTTGCTTCTATGACAAAAGATGTTGTGTGCTGAAATCTCGTACTAACTGTAAAACTTCAGTGGATGTTATTTTTATGGAGTTATTTAAAGCCTTCATGCTGTTCACAACTTTCAAAGACTTTCTAGTTGGGTTTCTTGAACAAAGATGAGAGAAATCAATGAAGAGAGATTTAGTATCAAAGCAGAGAATGCATTGGTAGAATGAGAATAGAAAAAGTGAGATAGGATTTCCATTTGGGCATGATCACAAAAGAGGATGCCGATTTCAATGAAGTTAACATATGTTAATATAAACTGAGAAACTGAGGGCATCTTCAGAATGAGAACACCTACAGGACTATCCTGTAAAGTAGGACACCGATGATCACCGCAAATAGCAAAACTGGGAAGATAACCAACGTAGATATATATATTTATATATCAAATTTATTAATCATTTGTTTGCTGGGATATTCTTCTGCTATGTTTGTTCCTAAACATGCCATGTTTCCAGACAAAAATTAATTTAGTGATATTTTAAAATATGGCAGCTTACTTTACAAAACCTATTCTGAGGGGTCCTTGGTGGTTTCTGAGCTTGCTTGTTTTCTTGCAGATATTTCATTACCCAAACTAAGTAACATCATCAGTGTTAGTCCTGATTAAAACCTATTCTGGTTTTCAATTCCAGTATTTATTAAAAAAACAATTCTTTCTATACAGTTATAACTCAGTTACAAACAAAACAAACACTCTATCTTCATTGTATGCTGAAAACTCTTACGTTTGCTAAAGGAATTTGTGATAAAGTCTGGGCAGTGGCTGCTCATGTTACAGGGATGTGAGAGAGGCAGCAGGATTCTGGTCTTTAAAATGCAGGAATGGAAGGAGAATCAGTCTGAAAGCTCAGTGAGCCAACATTATGAAGGATGTTTAAGACAACAAAAAGGATTCATACAGAGGAAAGATTAAATCTAAGGGAATGGTTTGGAAGGAAAAAAAGGCTCTAAATGAGTAAAACAGAAAAGCACAGAGACAGGAGTAACAGAAGTTTGAAAGGCTGAAGATTTGTGTATTTGTTTGTGTGTGTGTGTGTGTGTACAGTACAGTACACACATCCACACTTCTACATGTGCACACCTCACACTAGGGATTTTATGCAGAATTGCATTCTTTGTTTACTTATTTTTATATTGAGCATCCATGCAATACTATCATCTATAGGGGGACTCCTCGCTTTATAATCAACACTTGAAGTATATCTTGATGCCCATTCTCAATAAATTCAATGGGGAAAAATAATCTTTCTTTCTCTCTTAAAGCATTGGCTGAAATGGGTGGCAATAGAAATTAAATAAATAAATGCATATGAATACATACGCAAATGCATAAATCCCTGCTAATTAATTGTTATCATACTCTCTAATTATAGCTTAGAGCAGCTGCTGTTCATGGAGGGAAACCGGAGACCTTCCCATTACATAGGAAGCAGCACCATTTTGACTTTCATTCTCAAGAGGCAAAATGTCCTGAATGGGCCACAATACACTATGCTGACATTCTTCCTTCCTGTATGTTCTTAAGATGGCTTCCACTTCTGTTCTTTTAAAAAAAAAATACCACCCATAATAAACGGCCACCCATCTCACAAACAAGTGACTCCGGGTAGTATACAACAAGGGTTTGACAATTAATGAAGACAAACAATTGACTTATGACCAATATTGAGCTCAAAAATTGTTAAGTGAATTTTGTCCCATTTTACAGCCTTTCTAGCCATAGTTGTTAAGTGAATCACTACAGTTTTTAAGTTAGTAACAGTTGTTAAGTGAATCTGGCTTCCCCATAGACTTTGCTTGTCAGAAGGTCGCAAAAGGTCAAACCCATGCCATGTAATATTTTAAAACCAGCACCTTGAATTGGACCCAGAAAGAGACTAGCTTGTAGAGCAGAGGTATAATGTGTGTTGTGCTAGAAACACACTGAAATGCCTGCACTGCTGCATTTTGCAGCAGCTGAAGCTTCTGGATACTCATCAAGAGCAGCCCCATGTAAAGCGCATTATAATAGTCAAGCAGGAAGGTGACTCAGGCATGAGTGACCATGAGTAGAGCTCCTCAGTCTAGGAACTGGCACCACTGGCACATAATAAAAACATTGTACAAAGGCCCTCCTAGCTACAACTGCTGCCTGCTCTTCGAGTCAAGGAGCCCCAAATTGTGCAATTATAATTCCCCATTTCGAATTCCTGGGCTCTGGCTGCCCCTTGATCTCCATGTCCCTTCTTAATGTAATGCCATAGCCTCCCTTCCCATATAGTAGAGCTACAATACAAAGCCCCTATTGTGTGCTAGATAGCCTAAGGTAGGCGTGGGAGCAAACGCCAGCTGGATCCATTACCATCAAGCAGAGCATGCAAGATTTGAACATCCCCAAAGCAGAGATAAGTTTGAATCCTCTAGGTTGGGTGTATGCTTCCTTGGGAAATAGGGGAGCCTTTCCTGCAGTGCTTTTAATAATGCATTGAACTGAACAGGACTTCCTCTCCTGCCCTGGTCATTTGTAATTTCAACAGTTTTTGTTCTCTTCTGCAGAGGACCTCTGATTCTTTATAAATATAAAAAAACACTCATCTCTGTGTCATCTAGTGTTCAATAGACCTATCAAAACAACTGGCAGATGAGGGTGGCGCAATTATGCCTTTGCCAAGGGGTCTGTTGCTCCAAGTCCACTTCCATCCTGGAAACGTTTGAGACAGAGCCAGGAACTGCAGATTCATTGATTCATCGTGCCCCCCCCCCCTCCAATTTCCAGGGATGGCCTGGCACTCCCAGGTTGCAACAACCAGGACTGCTTTTCCTTCCTGATGCTATCGTGGATGAAAGCGAGTGAGCAGAAGGGCTAAAAAGGAAAGGGAGGAAGCAGCTGCTGCCACTTCATTTCCTGCTCCACTGGTATGCCTAAAGGTAAATGTCCCCACCCACGCCACATGCTAACCTGGCAGTTGGGAGCATCTGAGGACAAGGCCATTGTACGTTCCTTCAACTATAATGAAACACCTAGTTGAAAGTGTTGCTGGACCAGAGATGACTTCACTCGTAACTTGTTTTTACAAGACTTTGTATCACTTGAGCACAAGACAATTAGGCCAAACTGCTAGGAATTCTGGTTTATTGGGAAGAAGAAAATATGCTGGAACATGCTGTCCTGTGGCCTTGGCAACTACAGTACACAAATCAAGAAATTGAGCTTTGTAATACTTCTAGAATCCAGGCTCTTGATTTCCCGTTTGTTTAGGAACTGGTACCAGAGGTACACAATAAAATGCCCAAAGAATGTGAGGATCAAAAAATGCAATGACTATTTGAACAGTGCAGAAAAACTTAAGACAACTAAAGGTAGTTCTCGACTTACAATCACAAATTAGCCCAAAATTTCTGTTGCCAAGTGAGACAGTTGTTAAGTGAATGTTGCCCGCTTTATGACCTTTCCTGCCACAATTGTTAAGGGAATCACTGCAGTTGTTAAGTTAGTAACATGGTTGTTAAGTGAATCTGGCTTCCCCATTGACTTTGCTTGTCAGAAGCTGACAAATGTGATCGCATGATCCTGAGACCCTGCAACTGTCATAAATACGAATCAGTTGTCAAGCATCTGAATTTTGGTCACGTGACCATGGGGATGCTGCAATGGTCATAAGTGTAAAAAACAGTCATAAGTCACTTTTTTCAGTGACGTAACTTCAAACAGTCACTAAATGAACTGTTGTAAGTCAAAGACTACCTGTAACAGACAGGCAAGGCTTTGTATGAGAACTGTGTTTGAGAGAAGGAGATCAGGTGGCAGATTAATAGGAAGTAGGAAATAATATGCTAGAACCAGGAGGATAAAAATAGAAGAATAGAATGCATTGGCTTACCGTGTAAACTGATACGGCACTATGTAATTCCTGTTCATTTCAGTGAAGTTTACACATGAAAAACATAATGCGATTTCACCCAGGAAGATTATAGAGGAAGAGCCAATAATTTAAACGTGGACTACTTCTTGCGATCATAGTATGCATAGTATCCCTTTTATGGTAAATTATTGGACAGGAAATGAGGAAGAGGAGTGGGAGGAAGAGGGGCCAGAGAGAGAAAGAAAGAAGGCAATAATTGAAAAGGTGGCAAAAAGAAAAATGGATTGGAGGAAGAATGAAGGAGGTGATCCTACCCATTACTATCTTCAGACCCACCTACTGCTGGAATGCAGTTCTCGATAGAAAATCAGCTCTCCACCCAAGAAAACATTCTTTTTCCCTTGAGGCAAGGGTGCTGAGGCAAAAAAAAATACTCCCATCCCTCGCTCTCCTGATTTATTTTGTTCAGATTTACATGTGAGAATGAAATAAACTCCATCCTGAGGAAAACGTGTACAGTTAAACAGTACTTTGAGGAATATTTCCAACAGTGTTGCATAAACACTTATTTTCCCAATATGTTCCCAAGAAAACGTTCAAGGAGCCTAATCAAAATCATTCTGCGGATTCAGAAACAGGCATTGGGTGCTACTGGAAGTGCTTCTTGGAGATGGCACGCAAATTATTAATGATCTGTTTTGGTATGCATTTGTGGCAGTGCACAGCTTTTTTTTGTGATGACATCCTTCATTTGGGTCAATTTGCTTAACTACTTTTAACGTTGGCGCATACTTTATCCAGCCTGCATTGAAACGAAAGCTGTTCCCTTTTTTCTTAATCTGCAGAGAGCAAGGTCTGTTATGGGTGGGTGAATCCAAACTACATTTATGAGGGAACAATAAATATAATACTAGGAATTATATCCTTGCATCATAGCAAACTAGGAAGTGACTTGGAAAAGAGTTTCCAAGGGATTGGCTGAACTATGCTCTGAAGATGTTATCTAGCTCGGTAATGAAATGTCTGCATGAAAACAACTAAGCTCAGAGAGCACCAAGGACTCCACAAAGGCTCAGCTAAAAGTCATTTTGAATAAAGCAAAGGAGTGTTTGCTCATTACTGCTTCTTTCTACTTCTATAATAGATGCTCACAAAGCTCCACACTATATTCTCCATTTTGGTTTAAGGGTAATTTCAGCAGGCACTCTGGTGCGTAAACTGTTGTAGTGTAGATCACTTTAAGTAAATAGATTGAATGTAGGTAGGTAGGCAGGCAGGCATATAATATCTGACACATTAATCCTACCGCCTTCCTGAATATCACTTAAGTGGTCCCCTCACGTGGGGAATCCCTAAATAGTGAGATATCACAATGATTCTGGTATATTCCAAAATATAATACTATTCATTGTTATGAAGCCACAGCAGTTGAATGACAGAAAATAATTAAGATTTATTTATAAAAATTAACTCTTTTACAATCAACATTTCGAATGCTGAAAATGACTTGCTTTGTTCTTCCTAAATTTCTCATAGATTTATAGCTATTCTTTCCCCTCCAGAATGCTCAGTATTTCAGTTTAGTGGCTACTTGAAATCAGGGAAAGACATTTCATTTAAGATGTTCAATGTATCAAAATACGTTTTTCAAAAATGTACCCCTCTCAGTTGTGGTTTCTGGGCGTTCAAATCTCATCACACTGAACATCTTCATCCAAATAATCCTATTTTTTGCCTTACTCACTTGAAAGGAGAAGAGCAAAAATTCAGCCTTATCCCCATAATCTACTGCTGCTCCTATTTTCACCATGTATGGGAAAATATGCTACAGTCAAGAGTTCCAAATTAATGCAATGAGACCTAGGAATTAAGAAAATCATGTGGGATTATGTCCTACGAATTAGATGTGCCTGATTGCTCATCTGACACCCTTTTGAACATTACAAAGTTGGTAGCTGAAATAACAATACTGTCCTATCATAAGGGAAGCTTTTTAAAATCTGGTACATCTTGTTCATTTTCTAAGTTTGCAGCCTATTCAGGAAAGCCGCTGTACAATGTCTTTGGAAGGGTTTTTTTTGGGGGTGAGGGGTTGTTTCTTGGGGGGGGATTTCAAGGCAAAGTAGGCAATGGTGTCAAATGGGAAACTTTAGGTCAAGACTGGCAAGTATTATTTGTTTAGAATAATCCCTCCTTTCCTTCTTTAACACTCTGTCAGGAAGAGAAATCTTCAGTACACAATGCCTTCATCTTCATCAATGGCATTCTCTGCTTTCATTCTTATCTATCCAGCTATCAGTGTAGACTCCTACTTTCAGGATTTAAATTGCAAAATACTTATTGCAACTCATAACTTCTGCCATGAGTTCAGACCTGTCATAGAGACTGGTTGCATCTGAGGGTCACTGACATGAATTTGTAGTCACTGGGCGCTGGGCACAATTCAAACGGGACTTTACTTTTACTTAAATGTACCTTGACAGCTCATCAGAGGTATCAGAGGTATCTTAAGTGACTTAGGTGACACCAAAAGTGTGCTCTACTTGCCATCCTCTGGTCCTCACCTATCCAGTTTCTCTCCAAAGGCCTTTCTCCAGCAAATAACAAAATGTTTCCAATTTCCTCTAGGACACCAATTTATGGTGCACATGCATTGCCAAGCTTATTCATTGTTAAGCCGCATATTGTTTGATCTCCTTCCGCCCTTCCACTTTGAAGAACAGTTGTCAGTAGTTACTATGGATACATTGATGTCACTGTGGTGGATGGGACTTAGTGATTTTCACAAGACAAGAAATCAAGGCAGTTTCTCTGGAATCAAGTCATATCTGTGGAATAACACATTGCTTATGCTTGACAAAGATTTGAAGCAGAAAATGCAAATTCTATTTGAAAAAGATTTGATAACTTGGAAAAATATTATTTATAAAGGGACTCAGGGGAAGATGGGATAAAACTCAGTTTCAGAAAGCCTAAGTAGAGTTGGGTTTGGTGGTATTTTTTTGTGGGATATCAAGTCCCTGTTTGTACAGGGTGATTGGGAGGATGGCAAAATTATAATTTAGAAGACCAATCAATTCAGATAATATGTCAAAGTTTCATGCTGTTTTTTTGCTCTGAGGTCTAGCCATAAAAGCAAGAACCTATGAATAATCTGCAAGTGGCATATGTACTGAAGCTAATATGCATTGTTTTAAGGAGGAGATCATTTGAATACTCATTATAGACTTTTAGGAAAAGGGAAGGGGGGATATAAGTAGAGCAAATAAATAAGGTAATTCAGTTTAATGGAAACAACATCTATACTATTAATTAGCCTTGCTTTCTCCTAGATAGCTCTGCAGAGATACAGGCCAGAGTTGATAACCTTTTGCTGATCAGGAGCTATATATAGTAGGATGATACAACAAGGTAACTACAATGGTCATGCACCATGGATGAGAGATGTTCTGGACGTCAGTCCCTGTTATGGGTGTTGGTGGGATTATTATTATTAATAATAATAATTATAATTAGATTAAGCAAGTTTTGTGCTTATGCCAGAGATTTTATAAGGTAAGGTTGTTCCTTACTCAAAAACGCAGCAGACATAAGTATGGCGGCCTCCTGGAGGCTGCAGAAATAGCATTTGGAGCACCTTCAGGCCCTAGTACATGTGAGATATCTCTCCCTGGCCACTTTCCTTCTAAGACGATAGAGCGGCATTTCAACCTCAGTTCTTCAATGTTGTTTCGCAGAAGTGACTTGTCCACTGCCACCTATCTAGTAGCTGAGGTATACTCATTTCTGCTCAGCATCACAACTTCTACACCAGATAGCTGATTTTCAAATATTACTGCATAAACTAGAGGGCACTTCCACACAATAGGCTCATAAGCGTATACCTATTTTGCATTCCCTAGTCTCCTAATGGATCTGCTGTAGTAGAGAAAAAGAATACAAGAAGCTTTGGGAGGGTTACAAATGAGAGATGACACCTGACCTCTTCATTAAATAATGTGAACAAAACAGATTTTTTTTTAATATAAAAATCTTTTCTGGAACACCTGATTTAAAACAACAGTTTTAGGATTTTTATTTTTCTAGAATTTTTTTTCTAGCTAAAATGATAATTCCTTCTTCCAAAGGAAGAAAAGGGGAAATATAATATTTCCCATTTATGTTTACCTGCCCAGCTCCCAAGATTTTATGGAGAAAGCCACAATGTTTCAGTTGATGCAAAACAACAATATGTTTGCAATGGAGTTTGCTGTCTATTAACACAGTATAATTCTCTAGTGTACCTGCTAAGCCATCAAAATGTCATTTGAAGAGTTCCTCATGGATACTGAATGTATATATATTTTATAGTGTCTTAATCAACTTTAGAAAGTTTGAACAGACACAGTAAATTGTAATCTACTATATGGCACATATTTTAGATTACAGAGCCACAATGTTATTGCATGAATTGGTCCCAGAAATGAAAAATGTGCTGAAAATAAAATATGTCTAAGGCAATGCGACAACTGTTTATATAAAGGCAAGACGAATTTAAATTTGTTCCCATTCTTTTTCAACATTTAATCCAAGCTTCTTCCTTGGAAGTGGAGATTTTGCTCTGAAAGCAAGTGCCAAATTCAGAAGCAGGGGTAGTTGTCTGAAAAAAAAGGAAATTATCTCCACATTCTTACAGATTTTGTCTATTCTAGCAACATATGCAGGTATTTCATACTACATATTTGGGTATATGCTGTCTTATTCAGTAGGTCTCATTCAAAGAAAAATAATAAAATACAATTAAGCCTGCCACATTAATGGACAGTCACCTGGAAAAAAGGTCATTTGCAACAATGGCACTTACTTCCAAGTAAGTATATGTCTGGAGCCATACAACTTGTTGAAATCACAGCAGGGCGCTATGGATGTTGGCACATTTAATTTGCTCCAGATGGCAACCACCATTTTGTACTGCTGCCCATACTCCCTGTGCCTGCAAATACTACAATATTCCTTTAGATACAGATACTGCAGAGAACATTGCAGTGAAAATGTTCAGATACTTTAGCTACAGAATTGGAAAGTGTGTGGAAAATTTTACTTTGAAGACCTAGGACCATATAAATTTTACCCTCAGGATTCTAGAATGTGGTCCTGCATATGTAATTCGTATACATGCCAAGAATAGTACCCTATTTTGCCCTCCCACATGAGGGCAAGCCTAGTTCTGTCAGTGAATTGATAATTTGTGTCTTGGATTTACAAGTATGGGTTAACACATAATGGAGTTTATCCTGCACAGAAAAAAACAGTATGACAGAAAGAAGTCTAGACTAGAAAGGTTCTTTTTTTAAAAAAAAAGTCTTTCATTTTCTGTAACGAGAGACTGTTTGCTTTTGGTATTATCAGGCAAACTGTCACCTAGAGTACAAGGGCCAAAACAAACACCTTAGCGAGAAGTAGATTAATATTCTATGTATGCTCCTACGTAGGCATTTATATTCAAAAGTTGCCAATCTCCTTTTGTAGTTTCAGATCTGGAGACTTGCCATTGAGTAGTATTCTAGGTCTGTGCTAGTAATTACAAAGAGAATCAGATAATGTAAAGATTTCTCTGCCAGTTTAGACCAAATTAATTCAACACCATTTCCTTCTCCAAGCCAACAACCATCATAGACACATTTCGTGGCAGTGAATTCGGCTAGACAGTTAAACATAACATGGGAGAGAAAAAAAAACTTGTCCTGAACCATACTACTAAATCAACTCCCTTGTGAAAGCCTTGAGTTCTAGGGATAAGCCCATTTCATTAAAATACATGATCTTACATGTTTGGTGCATTGAATTTCTTCAAGAAACCAGCCTGTCATGCTGCCTTCAAATGAAGAACCCGTCCAGAGCTGGGTCTTTCAAATTCAGGGGTGTCAAATCGTATCAGTAGTTAGTGTCAAAATTGGGAATCAGGTTTTCCGCCACTATTTAGGAATTGAGTTGAAACGACCACTACATACTGGTTAGACGGATCACAGTCTAAATCAAAGGTCCATGTAAAACTTTGATTTTATGTCAACCAGAATTCTTGGGAAAGGGTTGATAGATAATGTTTTCTAACCTGGTGCCACCGCAGTTGTAGCGTGGGATTTATAGGCCAGCACACCTAGAAGCTTCAGAACTGGAATTCAGCATTCTCAGAATGGAATTACCACCTAGCTTTGCAAGGCAGATTTCACCTGAAAGAAAGTGGCTGGCTTGTGGTCCCCCACTGAGCTTCATTAGTCATACAGGATTGAATCTAAAGGCTTTTAAATATGCTTGTTTGTCTATTAAATGTGTATCCATTGAATCCATACATATGACCCTTAGCCTACAATAAAAAGGATCTACACACAAGAGAAATCAATCACATACTACATTTAAAAAAAAATCTTAATCAAATATTTCTGACAATTTTATTTCAGAGATGACACTCAACCAACAAAGACCTTTCAGAATAATTTAGTCTTTACCCATTTCAAAGACAGCCATCACCCTAGAGGCCAGCCTTGCTTCCAAACAGAGGCCGATCCATCATGTTCCATTAAGTTCCCATTCACAGCTTTATCCGCCTCCACCACACTGACTCTCCAGAAATTCCAAAGATATATTAACAAAAGCAAGGATTTAGCGTACCTCCCATAATGAAAGGTCTGATGGAAGCTGTAGTCCACAACACCTGGAAAGTAGCTGTTTGAGGAAGACGGCAGCCAATTTTCTGGCTTTCTTTTGCAAGCAGATCTCAGGGCCAGTGAAGGAATACTATTTTAATGTGTGTCAGATGCAGTCTTCCACCAGTTCCTCCCTCTCTGGTTTCACCTTGATCTGCTGAACGAACAGCAGGCAGCCAGTGGCTCAGCTGAAGAGATACCAGGGCATTTCTATGCCACATCTGTCCTCATGAAACTTCCAGCTCTTGTTCAAATGTATCACAAACCGTTGTTACCCCCTGCTGTACACAAAGCTCCCAGAGTTACACCCCAAGACCTGAGATACTCTAAGAAATATATCTGAGCTGTCCCATTGTTCAAGGGTACACAGTATTACCTTCTCCATAACAAACAATCATTTTATCCTAGCTAGAAAATATAACGAGAATGTAATAGAAGTGCCCTGGATTTACGCCACTGAAATTGCACTCCAAACTGGCTGTGTGCATCAATATTTGAACTACCTTGCAAGTCACCTGCAGCTCCTAGCCACTGGGTGGGGTTTAGCACAGGGGGAATGGTACTGAGCAGCCACTCGCTCTTACTGCAGCTCAGTCACTGATCATAACAGTTGCAGGTGCCGATTCCTCCCTTAAAGGTTTATGCTGTAGTTGACCAAGCTGTCAGAGCCCCTCTCCACTTCACCCCACCCCACCTCAGTGGCAAGATTTATACCTGCAGAGGAGATGGCATTTATTGAAGGTATTGTATTATAGTTCAATTTGGTGTAACCTGTGGAAGGTAAATAAAATCATCCTGAAGTCCAGCTTGGCTTCTGCTGACTTTATAAATACTTCTTTTTGACAACGGCAATTACATTCTCCAGGGATGTTTCAATCAAGCCACAACTCTGGCATTTACTGGTAGTCTCCCATCCAATATTAATCAACCCTTATCCTACTTGGCTTTCCAAGATCAGTCAAGTTAAATAATAAAAATATGAGGGAAAAGAAGGTAATAGGTGTATCTGTTGATTCAATCATGAATTTGGAAGAGTCATATAAACATATGGACTTATCAACGTTTTTCCAGGTAGGAAAAACATTGTTTTTCCAAGGTTGTCCTTGAACCTTGCAAAAATGCAGGAACCAACCTGTCACTTGCAATGTTTGGGGCAAAGGCCAGAAGGAAGCCTAATTACACACACACACACACCTACTGCAGGGATTGTCCATCAATCTAATCAACCTAAATGAGTTTTAGCAGAGCACTTTTGAGAATGGAAGCCACTAGAAGGCAAGGATCGGCCCATAAGTACACCTGGCAGGGTTGACCTGAGCAGTCTGTACAAATAATTAAAAGTGTACAATGTCCCTCCACTGCTCAAGTCCCAGTTCTCTTTTTTAAGCATGCTTAATGAAGGAAGGGGCTGCGGGACTATGGTCAGTTTGATGCCATGCTTGATTAGACAGGGCTGAGCCTAGTCCATGTGCCAAGATCTGAAAAAACCCTGACTGTATTTCCTGAGCTGCATTCATCATGCCACCAGCTGTGGCTTATTTTACTTAGACAACTCCACTATCAGCATACAAGAAGTGGTAGGCACAGAGGCTCTAAAGCCTAAACAGGGCAGGGTAGGGCAGGGCCTAGACTCAGCTAAGGCTGCTCTTGAAACTCCATCCAAGTAGGTCAGATACTGAATCAGATCATGCAGACCAGCAAGTAACATTTTCTGTAGGATCAGAACCCAGCCTTGCTCCTCTTCATTAACCACATGTGATTTTTCACCTGGGTCTTTCCAAACACAATTTGATCTGAGTTCCTCTATATTGCAGGCATCATAGGCCATTTCCCAGTTTGGACCAACCCTGGAACTGGGGCGGTAACCAGGCCCCAAAGCTATCCTGCCGAAGAACAAGAACAAGTCTTCTTAATCATTGTGTCTGTCAAACATAGGAAGGAATTTGGGCCTCTTACATAATTTCTATTTGGGACACATGAACCCAAGAAATCTTGACACTCTGGGAACAGTTTTCTAGCACAAGAGCAGAAATGATGGAGGAGATTGTGACTGATGGGAGGGCAGGGAGGGGGAGAAGTGGTCTGCAAACCCTACTTGGCTAAGCTTCCAGCTCTGGGAAATCCTCTATTCCCAAGTCTTTGCAGATTTGGGAACTCTTGCTGGTTCTCGGGTCCAGAAATGAAAAGTAATGGTTTTCAGTAGCACATTAGAAACCCTTGAAATCTCAGAAGCTGCCCATCTCTGAGACATGATCTTGGCCAACACCGTGACTCAGAGCAGGTTCCTTGCTCCAGATTATTAGAATATGCATTAGAACATGAAACCAGGAGTATCTAACTTTGGTGACTGAAGACATGATTAGCTGGAGAATTCTTGGATTGTCTTCAAGTTGCCAACGTTGGACACCTCTGCATTAAAACCAAACTGTGCTTCAGAAGAAAATGTGCCAACCAAATTGGTTGGCAAGGCAAACAGTCCTTTTAGCATGCTGAAGGCATGATGAAAGAATAAGCAATTATTTCTGATGGTGAGCTTTGAATTCTCTAGTTAAACTGGTTTTGTAGGTTTCAGGAGCACAGCAAAAGCACTTGCAGGACCACAGTGGGCAAAGTTTCGCAGACTTAAAAATGGCATCTCCCTTCAGGACCTGGGTATAAAGAAAATGCGTCTCAAGAGCCAGGTTTCCTTTGGTCGTTATCCGGGTTGCGGTGTCAACTTGCCCCATTCAGTCTTTATTTTCTCCAACAGTCGCAATTTTAGCAGGGTTTGGCCTTCTTTGATCTGGCACATGCCACCCAGCAAGGTTTCCTCCGCCTTACTCCGAACCAGCCCCGCGGAGATGCCAGCTGTAGAGAGATAAGGGTGCATCTGAGCACCGCCGTAGAGGCTCGTGGCTCGGGCCCAGCATCCTGAATTGAGAAGACGACGAGGCTGCACTGGGAAGGGAAGGGAGGGGAGGGGAGAGCCGATTCTGCAACCTCTAGCAAGAGAAAGAGAGCTAGAAGTCTCCGCTCGCTCAAACGCCCCGTCCCCCCTTTTCCCGGATGGACGCAGTTTCCCTATTTATCCACCATGACTCAACCCTCCACCCTCCACCCTCGTGACTCGACTCTCGTCGGCAACCTTCAAGAGCAAGCAGAAGCCAAGCGGCCGGAGAAGCTGCCGCTTTGATCTGCCAGCTCTTTGTGCACGGCCCGGGGAGATGGCGAGGAGGAGCGCTTCCCTTTCGGCCCCCGGTTGACGCCTTAGTCAATTCAACATTACCAGGCGGTGCGAGGAGGCGGGTCGGGCTATCCCGGCATGACCGAGCTGGCGATGTGACCGCTTAAAAGTAGAGATGGTGGCCGATCGCGATTGCACTCCGTTTCTCACCTTTGCATTGGACCGGCAGTAGAGCCGGCGTTGGTTGACCCCTTATAGCTACGGGGCCCGTGCCATTCTCAACCGTTTCTAAGACTTAAACCCGTGCAAATCCCTGGGTATTACTTAGGGCTTACTGTTGGCCCTTTGCCAGGTAAAAGTAAATGCTGCTTTTTGCTCAGAAAGCAGGATAAAAGCTATCCAAGGAAGTTAAATGAGCCCTCGCTTCTCCTTTTTAGAAAACAGACCCTGTGCACATTGGAGTTTGCTACAACTGCTTGTGGGTAGCTGTGCAACTGTCAGGCTGGGTTCCCCTTTTCTGTTGTTTTTATATACATAACCATTTCAGGCCTATTCAGCCTGGCTTGTCCCATCATGCTTGGGGGAGGGGGGGGGCAGGTGTTGTGCTGATTTTTCAAAGGGGTAAGTAAGTAGATTACAAATCCTTCCCAATACTATGTTCCCTCTATCAACCTACCTTGGTGTGGGGAAAAAGGCAATGGGCAGGCAGAGAGACCATCCAGCATAGTTGACAAGAATGTATGGGCAGAACTTCCTTCTTGGCAGGGGAAATAAATAGGACCCCAAACCTCAAGAGTGGAAACTTGTATTTTTTGTTGGTTGTGAA
>JANHFL010007010.1:82349-105372 GCA_032468155.1 Oxyrhabdium leporinum | reverse complement strand
TGAAAAGCTTGAAAAGTAGCATCTGATGTTTCCTTCAAATCCGTTTCCCACATTGCCTCCTCTTTTCTCATTCCACATCAGCACTTGCCCTATCAGGCTGCTGAGAGGTCTTGACTTTCTACCTGGTAATACCCTGGAATAGCAATAGCCACCAATAGTAGCACATTGCAATATAAAGTGAATTTCCTGACTTGCTCCAATCAACACCTCCATTTGCCTGAAAAATCACAATGTCTCCGTGCTTTCGTGGAAGGCAATCCAATTTAGCAGGATCAGTAATCGTAGCATTCTCGTGACATAAAAATGCTTGGAGACACCTGGGAATAAATGTCCCATCCCAGGGGAATCCCTGCTTTTGGTCCTTTGTTATAAGATGTGGAGCAGCACAATAGCTGGAAACCCTGCAGCATCCGAGAGGGGGAAAAGTGCCCTCATTTAACTAAGCCTCCTCTGAGTCCATTTTAACACTTGTTGACCTTGTAGTTTTGTTGGAAGCAGTTTGCCATTGTCTTTTTTTCAGGTTCCCTCTCTAGCCAACAGGAAGCCTTTTATCTAAGTTACGATCAAGTCCAATTCTGCTTAATTCATGAGTCACAATACCAAGGAAATTGCTGGTCAGCTGCTCCTATAATTCTTGATATATATATATATATTTCAAATCACACCAGAATTAGCAATATTTTTGGGTCTTTCTTATTTGATTGCTAATTCTGGGCTTTGGGGTTAGATTCATTTCAGATTTTCTGGCCAGGATAAAAGATGCTTTCAAGGTGAAAGGGCTAGTGTCAAATAAAATGTAAAGAGCCCTTGAACTGAACTCAATTCGTGACCAACCAACAGGAGACCATTTGCTGTTGTCTTTTGTTAGCCAACAACCATAGAATTCCTACATGATCCCCATCCAAGTAGAGATCGGGCACCCCTGCTTAACTTCTGAAGTGAATACTAAATGATTTTCCTCTAAAAATGCTCATTATTGGAGATAATGAGAAGATGCTGAAGATCTTTGCAATGATATTTTGCAGACAATAAATTCGAGAGTGCTTTCTATTTTTTCTTCTGAAGGATATTTCTTTAGCAACGCTGCCCTCAATATTGGCTTCAGGCAGTTTTATATTCAGCTGCTTCACCTATGGAATTTTGGTTGGGATCGAGGGAGACAAAGGGGCAGAAAACAGTATTTCATAGCTGCTCAGAGACAATCTTTGGCTTAGTAGAGTTGGCCTTTTTTCATCTAGAAACTCCCTAGGACACAATGGCGCTGCTTTGAAATGCACAGTACAACAGGGAATACTTCCCAGCTACTTTTGTTTTTGCCATTTTCTGAGTTCCATGACCTTCCTCATCTTCTGTCATCATTGCAGTTCCAAACTAACCAGCATCAGGAAAAGCAAAACTGTATTTTTAATCCTTTAAAAGGAGATTTCTAGGCTTGCTGCTTCTTTGCTGCCTCCTTTAAAATGACGCCAGGGGACCCACAGTGGCAACTCGGCTAGAAATTTCAGTCCATCCCTGTTCTGAAGAGGGCCAGATTCCATGAGGTTGGCTTAGATATGTTCTGTTCCACATGGGATTATTCCAGCATTTTCAGTCCATCAGTAACCTGTCTGCACCTGCACTACTGTATATTTGGGTTCACAAATCATCATATTTGGTGGTTTATTTGGTTTCACTTAGTACAAAATATATCTCGAGCCATTTGTGAACTCTTATGGCTCAAAATCACGTATGATTTTACGTATGGGTTAATCAGTTAGATTGACAAGCCATTATTTTTTTAAATTTGTAATTATACAGTTGCTTATAATAAGAAATATAATAATACATTGCACAAAATAGTTTCTTCATCATAACACATTACATAAAATAGTGTCTATATTTCACAATCCTGCAAGCTGATACTTTTTTAAACATCCTGAATATTCAAAATGAATATTCATTTTGTCATTTATTAAAGAGAAAAAAAATCCTGCAAATCACAATTTAATTATGATTTATCTTAAAGTATTAAGCTTAAAATATAATTCTCGATTAGGAATTGTCACATTGCATCATCCAACGGCTTGCTGAAATCTGACTCTATTTCCTTGCAACAAGTAGGCACTAATTTTTTGATATCTTTGGATTGTACAAAATAATTTCTTGAAATCGGACTGTGATTTAGTGAGTGGGGTCTGAAAGCTGCTTTCTCCCCAATCAATCCTTCCCAGTTTGAATTGTCCCAATATGTTGGATATCTAACTCTCTCATATTTTAGATCAGGATGCCTAGTAGTAATGCTAACTGGGGCTTCTGAGAACTGAACTCAGAGGAGAGAAAGATTGGAGAAGCCTTCCTGGGATTGAGCCAGGATGCCTGCAAATCAACTCACCCCATCCTTAAAAGGGAAACAATACTTTTCAAGCTATCTAATCCCTGATCCTCAGACTAAGTAGCAGTGTACAGGGACAATTTCAACTGGGAGAAAAACATTAAAAAGGAAAAAAAAACCCAACCATGTGGAATTTTATATTGGATCGTCTATGGCTTTGCACACCTGTTTTGGCAGTATAATTTCAAATTGTGATTGAAATGAATGTGATTATATTTTACTTTATTGTGATATTCTAAGCTGTCAATTCTGATTTTCTTGTATTTGTTCTGCATAAATCATTCCTCTGTTCTGAGCTGGCAGAAGACTTGGGGACTGATTGCCTTTTGCCTTTTATTTTTTTAAAGAAAACAATATGTCCATTTTTTTAGAAGGATCATTCTTCTCATTTTTCCTACCTTCCCAAAGTCTTCAGAAGCAGCATGGTTTTTACGGAGAAATTTTACCATATTTAGAGAAAGCATGTATTTAAGTCAAGATTCCTCAAGCTTAGCCCCTCCGATGGTATACAATTTCAGAATTCCCTAAAAAAATATCTGAAAGCCAAAAGAATGCACAGCTCTTCCAGAAAAGAGCAATGCTTATCCTTTAGCAACTGTGTATAAGGTTTTAAACATTAAATATGGAGTGAAGAGAAGGAAAAGATTTAGAAATTGAAGTTTCATATTTTGCTCCCTTAGCAGTCCAGATCTGGATTCTGCTACTCCTCCCACTCCGTCTGCTGATTCCTTTTAAAAAGCCATTTGCACAAATGCTCTTTGTGAGAAAGGTATTTTATTAGCTTGGTGCAGTTCATTCCCAGGCTCTAGAGCAACATGAAATCAATTCTCACATAAAATAAAATATATAAGCATTAAAATATGCACAATTTCAGCCAAGAGGGAGACTGCAACTCCAGATCAAAGTCCTATACACTTATGGCTGCCCTTGTGACTTTTTTGATACTCCCCACCCCCACCCCCACCCCAACAATGCTCCCATCCTTCCCTATTTTATTTCCTAAAACTTAGAGATAATACATAACTGTTCAACTAAGAAAACATTCAAATTTATTTTGGGGAGTCAGTATTTTCATTCACCCACCCTGAACAGCATTTGCTGTTCAAAAGCGAGCCTTTTATTTTAAAAGTGCTTGAAAAAAAGAATTGCTCAATATCACATTATAATGTTCCAGACTGCCCCACACTTTTAGTGCTTTTCAAACATAAATAATACATTTTAGATGGAGAGTGGGCCCTGTGATGGGATCGCTTCCACTGCCATAGAAAAGGGTGGGGAGAAGAGAAAAAAAAGCACTTGGAAAAGACTGCATTATTTATGGGCAGCTCTTCCTGTCTTCAGACCCATCCCAGAGGCCTTGTCAAAGGCCATTGTGCACAAAAGAAGAATAATCTTTTCCTTTATAGGATATTCCCTCACACAATTAGATGGTGCTACTTTTTCCCCTTGTAATATATGAGGTATTCAGACGTTTGCCTTGCGTTAGTTATTCTTCCTGACAGTTTTGCAAATCTGAGTGTTGACAGATCGCAAAGCTGCAGTGGGCTTTCAGCTTTCTGCATACTTGGAAGGAATACAATGAAAGGCCCTGTTAACCAGGAACAGTCCAATTTGGACTGCAGACCAAGCCAAAGTAGGCAGTCAGCAAAAGAATCGTCCATCAACTCGGAGCTCTTCAGACTGAGTGGATCCTCCATCCAGCAGATGGGATAACAGTTTGCAGTTCAACTGATACCTCTTAAGCCTACGCTGTGTGGAGAAGGCCGATCTATCTGGTATTAGAGGTTTCAGAGAAAGGGACAAAACTCACACTTGGGACATTATTCCAACCCATAAAAATGTTTAGAACTCCAGCAAAATTAAGGGATTGCCCATTTTTGGTTTTTAGTGAAGGACTTTCTGCCTTTTAGCGGAATCCGTCGTCTCTGAAAAAGGTGCTTTTGAAAAAAAAAATCATAGTAAAATGAAAAACTTGGGATGGAAACCTTATAATTGTAGGACTGCCAGGCCTGAAGATCCGTGTTTTGCTCTTTTAAAATATCCATGTAAAAAGATGGAAAGCAGCCTCTGCTTCTGCTTATATTTCCCCCCAGACTTGAGGTCTGACTGCTACATGGCATGTCTGGACTTGACTGAGCTGAGTTGGAGGAGTTGTTCACACTGCAAGGGGTTATTTAAAATACAACAAGCTACAACACAGACTATAGCACTTTTTGATGTTAAGACTTCTTGAAGAGGCCCTATGAAGGGTTTAGCTAAGCCCGCATCCTAAGTCTGTGCCAGGAGTTATCCTAAATGAGCAGCAATTATGTCATAGCATTGTAGTCCTCACTCTAAAATCTAATGCATTGGGTTGTGATTGCAGATCTTCTGCCTTTATGAACAGCCATTTATTCATTAGTAGTTAGTTGAGCATCACTTGATCTCTGGGCTAGCATTTTCCAAACAGGTGTCTTTCAGCTGGTTCAACATATTTAGAGAGCAGTAATTGAAAATGGTGATCCATTGCTTGATGCTTAGTTGCTGCTCCCATAAAGTAGATTCTAATTAAAAACTTTGGAAGACGACAATGCATCAGAATGCGCCACACACACACACACACACATTCCATCTGCCCACAGCAGGATGCAATCCTAAAATCTGCAGACCGGATTGGAGATTGAAGAGGTCCTAACTATGGAATTCTCTTGACGCAAAGCCAAAATGCCTGAGAACTGGAAAATAAATTATGAGTGTGATTCTGGGCTCCATTAGAGGCAAGCAGCTTTGCCTTGGAAGTGGGGGCAGCAGGCACTGCCTGCTCATTCCACAGGGTGCACCCTTTATTTTCAGTTGATTGTGCCCTGTCTTAAATCAGACAGTTCATCGGTAATAGAATCAATAAAGAGGAAGTCACAGGCAGGGATATGATGGCAAATTATATTGGAACGAGAACATTGTGTAACTTTGAAGAGGCTGTGGTTTTGCAACTTTCTTTGTGCTCCCGGCTTCATCTAGCTCAAGTATGACAGGAGGTTTTGTTTCGGAAAGTTTCTAGTTTAGCTGAATCAGTGAAAGCAAACTCAGTGCTTCTTCCAGCATGGCTTCCATTGATAGCTTCACCTGGAGCACTTCAGAAACACTGACATTCTCACAGTGCATGGCAGCCTGTTCCACAGTCTGCTGTCCTGGTACACAAGCTTTGCTCAACCCAATTGGGGGACAGTTGAGGAAGCATTTTTCTCTCCCAGGTTGTGCCATGCCTGGGTTGATGCCACAGGAGGACACCTCTCCGTACAGACTGAACTAGAAGCAGCCGCAGCCACAAGGAGAGAGAAGCCTTGGAGGAAACATTTGAGCTGGTAAATGCGTTGAACCCTCTGAGCCCCACCCAGCTAGGAAGCGAATTTCCGGAGCTGCCACACAGTCTTGGTGCTTTTGAAGCCTCTATTTTTAGGGTTGCTTTTAACTGATCGGGAATATGCTGCTTGCCCTTGACCCACTATCCGGTTAGGCTGAACTGGTGGGCCAAGAGAGGCAGGGCCACCATCCCAATTCCTGTGCTAGCCTCCCACAGTCTTGGAGACAAATTCGCAAGGGAAGAAGGGACAGAGGAGCAAATGCTCCCCTTCCCTCTTCTGCAGAGGAACTGGGCATAGGAGCAGTACTGGCATAATATCTCAAAGCCTGAACCTGTCCCACTTCAGGTGAGTCTCATTCCACTTACTAACCTCTCCTGCTATGTTAGTAAGCATTGTTGCTAAGGAACAAGGAGGGTTGAGGAAGCCCTCTGAGAGACCTTTCCCCCCATCTTCTTTGATGATTCTCTCCTGTTGACCTGCTATTTTCTGTATTTCCAAGTGGGCTTTACTGCAGGCAGTTGGCTGAGCATTAATGCTCCCCCCAAACTAGCAAGGAGACATTAATTTCCTTATAGCGTTCCCTCTCAGAGTGTTGAACTGTATCGGGATTTTTGTGGAACATGACAATGTGGACCATCTTGTCTAAACTGCATGGATGTAACA
Source organism: Oxyrhabdium leporinum (assembly GCA_032468155.1). Classification (NCBI taxonomy): domain Eukaryota; kingdom Metazoa; phylum Chordata; class Lepidosauria; order Squamata; family Cyclocoridae; genus Oxyrhabdium; species Oxyrhabdium leporinum. Next base: position 98,997 of record JANHFL010007010.1, on the reverse strand, counting down.
ATGATGTCGAGCTTGCTAAAATATACGTATGTCCCATTGAATTCATCAAGATGTATTTAGAGAGAGGTGGAGGGTATGCAAGGTGCAAAACTTTTCTCCCCCAAAGTTTGGGAATTACAAAACAAAAGTAATTTCCAAACTATGCTGCACACAGATGAAGTGGTCTTTCTAATAATTAAAATTGTCATGTTGCAGTTGATATTACCCTTCTTAAATGTCATGTTAGTATACCTTGAAGAAGGTGGTCTGTTGTACTTTTCATTCATTCATTCATTCATTTATTCTCTCTTTCTCTCCTGTCTGTATGTTAGCATTTTAATATTTATGAGTGAGCAGAAAAGGTGACAGATATGCAGAAAATTCTAATATATCATATTTACATTTTGAAATTATCAGAAGTGGAATTGTGTGGGTCTTAGTGGGGATAATATTACCTACATGAGCTTGATGCTTACACAGCCTGATGCTTTCACTTTTCATATTTTTGTAAAAGCAGGCAACCTTTATATAGTATCAGGTTTGCTTAGTGACCAAAGTTACAACGGCACTAAAAAAAAGTGACATGACCATTTTTCCCCCTTTAACCATTGTAGCATCCCCATTCACGTGATCAAAATTTGGACCCTTGGCAATTGGTTCATATTTATGATGGTTGCAGTGTCCCGGGGTCATGTGATCACCTTTTGCAACCTTCTGACAAGCAAAGTCAGTGGGGGAGCCAGACTCACTTCACCACTGCAGTGATTTATTTAACCACCATGGAAAGAAAACTTGTAAAACGGGACACATTTACTTAACTGTTTCACTTAGCAACAGAAATGTTGGGTTCAATTGTGGCCGTAAGTCGAGGACTACCTATACAGTCCCAGGGCATTTACCTATCCTTTCTCTATAACAAAGAAATTCACCTTCATGTGCATGTGCAAAATAATGGCTGAAAGGAGATCCAAATCAAGGATTCACCTGAACAAATGAGACAAATGTCTTCTATGCTCGGAGAAAGCAGAAAGCTTCCGGAGACAGAGTGGAGTGGAATTCAGAAGCATCCAGTTAATATTCTTATTTTATAGGTCAGGAATTAGGTCTGTGGCATGCTTCAGATTCAATTCAGAAAAGGTGGTTTAAGAGAGCATGAGAAGGTGAGCACCGTCATTTCATGCAGCTTGTTTAAGCAGCCCCATCTTCTGAAGTACCTCTTCCAAATTTGATTGGAAGCATTGCACGGGCCTATTAAAAGCACCAAGGCTGAGAGAAAAGCATAAGCGTACATTAACTAGCTTACTCTTCCAATCATTCAAATGTCTGGACCTCTACTGCAAATCATTACCAGTAAATTATAATCTACTTTTCAATTACTCCTGACATGGAGAATATAGGACACATAACTGTCCTCATATTTAAAGTGGGCAATATATTGACTGTTGGAGTGCAATTCCCATAGACTTAATTGTTGACTATTCTGGCAGGGACAGGTGCCGGCCAAAATAAGAAGGACTGATTGGAAAATCGTATTTGTATCCGTTATTTTTTATTAAAAACTGAGCTGGTTCCCAATCTAGTAAAAACTACTTTGAGGTCAAAAGTCTTATAAATGTTATAATTAAGTTTAAAAGAGGACTGCTTACCATCCCTCTTCCGTAAGTGTAGAAATCTGATGGTTCTCCGCTGAAAGCATGGACTGCCTCCATCCAAATAATTGTATTTTGAGTTGACGTCAGGGATGACAGTGTTCTTTCTGATGGGTTTGTCAGATTGCCTAAACCAATAGTGATTCTTTTCCAAGCAAGATCCTCAGAGCAAGCAAATCCTGTAGCAAACGAATCTTGTAGCAAGACGCATTGAGATGAAAGGGAGGGAGTTAAGAAGGACGTCAACATCAGAACCATTTCCATTTAGAACCAGCGCATCCCTTTGTACCTCAGGGTGGAGACCTTACAATGTTATTTTTAACAGCTGCCCAGGATCCAGGGACAAAGCAGGTCTCTTCACTAATCATGGGGAAGCATGTTTACGTAATGGTTGCCAGGACTTTAATCAGTCTGGGAACCAACTCTTGCAGATCCATCACGTGTGCAAATCAAAGAGTTGATCAATTTGAATGTGACTTTCTGCTGTTATCATCATTCCAGTTTCACCTGGAAAGAGATAGAAAACTGGGCCAAGGTGGAGGTTGTTCTATTGGTAGAATGCTGCTGAGGGGACTTCTGGTTTTCAGAGATGGCCTCAGTCCCTTGAGGAAGCTCTCCCTGCTAGTTTATTAGCACTACTGCTTTTTCCATAGTTTTCCACTGTGGGCTCACTTCCTGGCTTTGGGATACAGAGAACCTATCTCTGCTTTTCTCTTGTTGCCCAATATGCAATTTAGTCTGCCTCCAACAAGTCCAAACTGCTCTTGCAGCAACCTTCTCAGCCATTGTAAGGTGAATCAGCCCATATTTACCCACATATGCGTATGCTCCTTTTCCCTCTCAGGCTAGTGTGACTTCTAGGGAGCAGTGGGTGTTGTTTCATGAAGTGCATCCCAGGTCAAGGTCTATCAACATCCGTTTCTAGTATGACTTGTTGTACCTTCTTTGTGGCCTTCTTGAATCTAGTGCTGTCCGACAGCAACCAATCGGACCAGTTTAATATATGTAGCTGTTTCTTAAACAAGAACTACCCCATGTGCATCCAGAATCCAGAGAACATGAACAGGAAGGAGACAGACCCCTTTTCTGCTACGTGGTGGCTTGGGTTAAAGCTGTCCCGTCTGCTCTCATTAATGGGAGTTCTCACAGCCCAGCCCACTATTGGTTTAAATAACAGCAGGACATTGTTGTCTAGATGGCTGTATAGAGTGTTGAATTTCCTTCTAGCCACCCGATGCTTATCCTGATTCCCTAAACCCCAACTATATTAGCTGTACAAAGTGTTTTAAAAGTTTTAAAAGAAAAGTCAGTCAAAGGAACCCTTTTAAGCATAGATGTAAAGCGATTTTCAAATGTGTAGCCAGATAGGAATGTTGTTGAAGAAACTTGGGAGTCCGCAAAATGGCCTTTCCTTTGGTTGGCGCCCAGACATCAGGGTGGTTTCTTTGGAATGACAGATAGCCAGTCTGTCTGGGTATCTCAGATCTCTTTCCTTTTTACAGGTGGCAGACTGTTTTGCAAGCTACAAGACAGACAGCCATCCTATCTTAATCTCCTTTTCTTTTTTTCTTTCTCTAGTGGTGCCAATGGTGTCCCCCAGATTCTCCTTCCTGCTGCTGCTGCTGCTGCTGCCTGCTGGGGTTCCTGGTGATGTGATTTTACCTTGATGTTCAGAATCACATTGCCAGGGATTTCCAACTGTTGGCAAGCTCCTCCGCCTGGATGGAAACTCCATAAACTGAGGCTCCGGATGTCACTTGCCAAGGGGAGTCAACCTGGAGAGTGCAAGGAGTCACGCCAAGCCACCAGCTGCAGAGACAAGCGCATGTGTGTACAGGAGAATAATTGGGCAGGGAGGAAGGAATTCCTCAGACTGCATAGGGTAGGGCTTAGCTCACTTGTGAACAGCGTTTGGTTCAGCCATGTTCACAGTGGCTAAGTTCCGCCACTTGGAGTCCATTCTCTCCTCTGCGCATTCCGTCCTACTTCAGTAAGAGGGGATCCTAGGAGGACCAACTGAGCAGAAAGGAAAACACAGACAAGGCCCTTCTCCAAGATTCAAAATGGCCAAGAGTTCCTGCTTGATGACAGCGAAGAGAGAGATTGGGCCCAGGATACGCAGCTCCTGCTTCCTCCATAGGGGCCTAAGCCTCCCGTGCCTACTGAGCTGATACTCAGTTGTTTTGAAAAAACTGGCTCAGTTCAGCAGGAACAGGAGTCCTGCCCAGGCTTCACCAGGAACCCGACATTGGGCCCAGCACAGGTCTTTCTCCCCACCACCACCTGCCCAGGCCCTTCCATGCAACTGGGACTGGTGGTGGTGGTAGGGTTTCTCCATACTTAAACAACTCAAGAGATGGCTCTGTCTTCCACAGCCTATATTGGACTGGATTGCCTGCGTTTTTTCCTCTTATTACAGCCTGGCAACAGAGGAGGGGGGGCAGAGAATGGAGGCTTTTCTCCAAAGCTCTGGAAGAATGAGGGTGGGGGGAATAGGGAGCTTGAAAGTCTCCCACATCACACCTTCCCTTTCAAATTCTGACTTCTGTGCTTTCTTCAGGTAATTCAAAATGTGTGTACAGTACAGTATTGTAAATAAAGAATAGTGGACAAATTCACTTCTTGCTACGAGCTTTTCACTTCTATCTGTGAAATAAAAAGAAAAAAAAAGATGAAAGTGAAGGATCAGAAAGCGTGAATCTGATGTTCTAATATAATTTGTAAGGGGTGGATTTGATTGGAATCTAAACGCATGCAATGACTTTGCTGGGTATATCTATACAATAATCTGCTACAGCCCTATCTCGAAGGTTTGGCTGCCAGAAAGGAATACATAGTTGCTTTTCAGCATATGGAATGATAAATAGTTGGAAATCATGTTCGAGCAGTAGCTTTGGAGAAAGAGTTTGGAGAAAGAGTTAAATTTAGAGAATTCATAGTCCACTGGGAATTTTTCTGTTGAGTTAAATGCACAGGAACAAACCAAGTAAAAAGTGGGCAACCATAAATGTTGCCACATTTAGATTTGCTGTGCCACTTAAACCGCGCCATTTAAACCTGTTGGTAATGGCTATGATCCCTTTGCTGTGAAGTGTCACTTGTCACTTTCTCAGAGTTGAGACTACAGTTCACAGCACGCAACAGTTCCTAGCTGGCCTTGCTGGATTTCCCTAAAGTTAAGCAGGGCTGAACCTTCTTGGTTCTTGCTTGGGACACCACCAAGAAGTCCTAAAAAAAAACCAAATGCTTTCTTGTCATCAAGAAAACAAGACACAGATGTCCATGGAATTAACATGAAGTTCCACCCAACTCAAAAGGTTTCAGCTTTTTATAGGAGGTGATCATTGAGGAAGCAAAAGGAGAAAGCAAAATCTCCTTCCCAGAAACCCAGAGCGATCGGCAGGGCCCAGGGAGAAAAATCCCCTTTCCACCCTACAGCCACTCCATGCTCTTCTTGCTGCAAGTCCGGGCTTCTTCAGCAATTAAAGGATTAGCAGGGAGGAGTCGTGCCAAAGATCCTGCCCCTCTGAGTCATATCAGAGTCAGCATTCTACCCGAGGCCCTGGATCCACCCACCCACCACCACCTGTAGGCGTGAATGGCGTTGATGCTGGAATGGGAATGCAGAAAGGGATCTGTTGGGGAGCCAGGTGCCCTCCCTTCCTCCACACATGAGCCTCACGTTTGGGGCCAAAGCATTAAGTAGCAGGCCAGGACGGAATGACGGTGGGCTGGAAAACTTTAAAAATAAAAACTTGGTGGGAGAAGATTGGCCCGCCTGTTGAGATCAGCTTTCAGCCAGCCTAAACATTGGACAAATGGCCTGATATGAAGCCGGATGATGATGGGGAGTTATTTTTCTTGTTGAAATCACAGCGCAATGAAATCTTCTGTTTTATTCAACTGTCGTGGTTCTTCATCCCAATTCCCATCGATCATGCCCTCTGGTATTTTGGGAATGAATGAAAAGTGGCTATTTCCTGCTCACATGGGCCCCAGGGAAACAGATTGGGAGAAGCTTTAAATCTGGGGGGGGGGGGAGCACGTACGCTCACGTGTATGCACACGGGCAACATGCTTTCAAGTCAGCCTTGACTCCGGGGGGACTGCCTAGGCAAGATTTCATAATCAGGGGCTCCCAGACAATCTCCCTGGAATTTTGCAGGAGTTTCAGACAAAACATCTTCCACTTGGAATCCTCCTGTGCCTTCCTTTGTTGTTTGCCCAACAAAAAAAAAAAGATCTGCTGAAGAGGGAAAGAAACCCAAGCATATCAGGATGATTTCCATGGTAGATTAACCCCTTGATCCTGAAAGGAGGTGCGTGAAAAATTCTTCTGCAGGCGAAACCAGGGTGGAAACGTTTTAAGATGTCTTGCCCCTGTGGTCCAACTTTTAAGATAGCCTTCCCTAATCAGAGATGTTGTGAATACAAACTCTCAGACCTTTTGTCAAAGCATCCTGGGCTCCCGGCCACATACTTGTCTCTCATGATGTGGACAGCAGGCTGACCCTGTTTAGCAGTTGTAATTCCATGGGGGAGGGGGGAGGACAGGCATCCGCCCAGCAGCTGATACACCCCCCCTCCAGAATTTTTGTCTGTTCGGAGTCCTTTGATGTATGCCTCATCTATAAATAGGCCTGCAGAAAATGGAGCTATCCTGTAAGCAGTTCCCCCCCACACCTCTCTCCAAACTGAATCTATATGCTTTCACTACAGCAGTCTGAGCAGAGATCTACCAGAACATGGGGAGGTGGAGGGAAGAAAAAATGGGGCTTTTGACAGAAGGCTGAAGATCAGGACAGAACAGGATCTGGGAGTTTGAGGAGTTTCACAGCTTCAGGAAGGAAATCTGTGCTCCAAAGGCTGTCCTTTCTTCAGGACGGAAGATGGCTGTCTAGAGTGAAGTCTATCTAGAAGTATTGCATTAAACTCCTAATGATACTTTACTACAAAAAAGCCAGAGGAAAATCAGGCACTTTGCATACCTCTTGGAGCACTCTTTCCTTCCATGCAAATTTCTAGGCTGACATGAACATCTCGTGATCAAAACAGGTCCTGGGATGATGCCCAGCATTCAAATTAAATGCTGGCTTGGACAGTTCAGCCATATGCCAAGGACCTGATCCAGGAACACAGGCCAGAAAAGAGCAATTTTTTGGGCATGAGGCTTTGAAGACATATTCAGGGGGCTTCCAGACAGAGAGATCCCATATATTCTACCCTTTCTCCCATCTAGCTATTGGTAACAAAACGGAAAGATGAAAAAGGAGGGTTACAATTGGAAGATAAGGTCATCTAGAGCAGTGGCCCCCAAGCTTTTGGGCACCAGGGACCAGTTCTGTGGTTTCTCCATGGACCAGAGGGGCTGTGGTTTTGCATGCTGCCTGCATCTCATGGATGGAGCTTTGCTTGTTTCTGGCATGCTGCGGACCAGGGGGGTTGGGGATCCCTGATCTAGAGATCTAATAAAATTCCATGAATAAGGAAGGGAATTGCATGCACAATAAAAACTGGGATGGGTACACATTTTTCTGGGAATCAGATGGCAGCACTGGGGAGCCCAGACAGACTTGGAGAATCTTTCAGCATCCTTTTCCCCACTATCAATTAGTGATTAACTTGAACCTCTTCTCACCAACAATATATAAACTGTGCACATTCATGTTGATTTCATACCAAGTGCATCCTCCTGGTTTTCTCAAAGGATGGTGGAAACTGTCTTTGGTCAGGGATGATGGAAATAATCTTTTAGGTAATTCCCTCTCCCCATTCCAAATGCAACTGCCAGGAATGATATTCTGAAGGAATGAATTGAGAGCAAAGTTTTAGAGCTCAAAGGGCAAGACATCCAAAGCAGGCTTCTACGATAAGCAGCGCCTTTTTAGGAATGATTCATTCCCTGCTAACACCTACACAAACTTATCCCAATATGGGCAACTCAGTTGATAGGCCAATGCCTCCTACATAAAGGCCAAACTAGCCAGTGGACCCTTTGTTGCGAACAATCTGAGTGGAGACATTTCTGTTATTTATTTAAAATATGTTTATCCCATTTTCCGACTTGCAAGACCCATTAAAAAGAGGGGTTGCTTACATCTTTCCATGCAGTTTCCCCTTCTGCCTCTTGTCTTTCAAGCTCATTTATAAAATGAACAGCTCTGGGAAGAAGTCAGGAGGAGAAAAAATAAGCCCCACACTGTATGCTCTCCACTGCAAACCACTTTCTACCACAAGTGGATGGCAATGGGAAGAGGACCTTACTGACTCTACACAACAGCTGTGGAGTATGGCATTCTGAGGCACGCAACCTGTATCCACTGCACTGCCACATTGGCCAGAGAGGCCCTTCTCCAAAGGGTGGTTTGAGACACCGCTGTCCCCCCTGCAGAGGAAAGGCAGGACGGAGTATTGCCCTCTCCAGGGAGGCCCAGAGGCCGGGAGCATCGAGAAAACCCAGGCAACCCTCAGCCAGCGTAGCCCGATAGGGAAAAATAGGCCGTGGACGGGGAGGCGACTGCACTTGTGCTCTAACGGGAAACATCCCAGCCTGGTCTGCATCTCTTGCAACAGGAAAGAGCAGCTGCACAGACTCGCAACCCGCCTCCCCCCACCCCCCTTCTCTGCTCCGGGGCAAAAATGAAGGAAGTCGCCAGCTGGGAGCTAAGGAGGAAAGCGGCCTCCGGAAGCCAAAGGTGTTTTCTCCTATCCGCCCGGCTGCTCTGAACCGAAAAGATTTTTCCTGTCGGAGAGAGATCAAGAGCCACGTCGGAATAGAGAGCTCAGCCACGCTACGGCCGCAGCTGCCCGCAACCCGGAGAATCCGTACTCCTCGACCCAGCCCCGGAGCGACTTCAGTATCCCTAACAGTCCACCCACCCATCCCACCTCGCCGCCGCCCTTGCGTGCAACTCCGGCTGCCCCGCCCCAGCGGGCGGATGAGACGAGCCCAAAGCGTGGGCTGCGGAAGAGCAAAGCGGCCGCTCAGGGACAGCCGCGGGCGAAAGCAGCGCCAGCCGCACGTAGCTCACGGGCTGGGAATTTGTGTGGGACAGGCGCCCTCTGGCGGGCGATCCCCGCCACTTCTGCTGCCAAGACACAAAGAGACGCTCTGGCGTCGCCCGGCATCTGGCGTTGTGCGGTCTGAGGAGGGGGAGAATTTAACAAGGGTTTTTAAAAAAAAGAAAAATCGGACGGCGGAGGGGAGGGCGGGAAGACTCCATCTCGCGATGACTCCTATGCTCTGCCTAGCGTGGGAGCTTTGGGTCGCTTTGTCAAGTGGAGGCAAAACTAAGAAAGTGCGGAGCTCCGGTTCCACGTCGCCTCGCGAGAGAGAAACAAAGCCATTGGCCGTGACGGGCGCCCCTCCCTCCTCCGCTTTCCCGGTCGCCTTCGCAGCACGGAGGCGGGTCCCCGGGTGGCCGAGTGGAGGCGCTTAATTGGAGCCGCCGAGGATGAGAGGAGCCCGGTCGAGATTCCTTCTTGCCTCCAATCGGAGAAAACGACGGCACGGCATGTTTGGAGAGGATTCGTGAAACCTCCGCAAGCGTTTCTTCGGCTTGCTGAGAATTGCCAGAACCAATCGGCATTAAAAGGAGACCGAGCCCCGTCTGTTCCTGGCAAGCCCCAGGCCGTCTGGACCTGGCTTTGAGACCGAGCCCCGCGCAATTAAAGAGCCTCAGGAGGGGATGTCATAAATGCCCGGACTATCTCTTCTAAGCCTACGTGCAATTAATTAATTGCTCTTAGAACCCCGAGTATGCGGCGGATGGGTAGGCGGATCACTGGCACAACTAACCCCCGCATACACCATGCGTAATAGACGTTGATGCTGCCCATGAAGCCCTGATCTGCCCCCCTTTTTGTGTGATTTGCTGCTGAATTTAATGACAAACCATTTGGAACAGTCAGTAGTTTCCTCCCAAAGTTTTGCCTTCTGTTCAAGTGACCTAATCAAAAAGACAAAATGGTCCGGGATCCTCAACTTTAGATAGATGAATACATAGACCTGACCCCTGTACCCATTCTAATTTATTAAACAATCATGGAGGGAGAGTGGCTGTATGTGTTTGATGAAGCTCATGAAAGCTTACTCTAATAAAACAGTTGGAAAAAGTGCTACTAGAATTAATTTTGTATTGGGTGGAAGATTGGCTTCGGTCATCTTTTTACAGTACGCTACTCTCAGCATGCCTTAACTGTTAATATGCCCCTTAACCACAAAGAAGGAAGTGTTCCCTTAACATAATTTAGCACCACGTCCAACATAGTCATACATGCCTTTGGCTGAATACGCTTACCGAATGCATTCCAGGTTTGGATAGCTCATACTAGGGTGAGTTTAAGCATAGGCAGTTGAATTCATTTGCAGCCTAGAAATCTGAATGTACCAACTTACAAGGAAGTTGCTACAGGTAGTCCTCAACTTATGATCACAATTGAGCCCAAAATTTATGTTGCTAAGTAAGACATTTGTTAAGTGAGTTTTGCCCCCTTTTACAACCTTTCTTGCCAGAATTGTTAAGTGAATCATTGCAGTTAAGTTAGTAACACAATTAAGTGAATCTGGCTTCCCCATTGACTTGTCAGAAGGTCGCAAAAAGGTGATCATATGACCCCGAGACACTGCAATTGTCATAAATATGAACCAGTCCCCAAGCATCTGAATTTTGATCATGTGACCATGGGGATGCTGCAAAGGTCGTAAGTGTGGGAAATGGTCATAAGTCACTTTTTCAGTGCTATTGTGACTTTGAAAGGTACCTGAACAAACTCTTGTAAGTTGAGGACTATCTTTATAAATTCTTAGCGAGATTGGTGCTTTCCTATATGACATGTTCCTCAAGAATTACTGGTCCTAAAACTTTTTATACATTGGCAGGACTGCACTTAGAAAAGGCACCACAATATTCAGGGTTGATGATCCCAAGATCAGCAAGAGAAAGTAATATAATTTTGAACAAGATAAATGGAGTTCCAGGAGATAAGTCATGATTTAATGAACTGAATGAAAATAAGTTCAACTAAGGGTTTAAAATGAATTGATCATTAAAATAAATGCAAAACCATGTTAATTCATAGAATAAAAACAAATATCAAAACATTAACAGGAAAACAAATACCAAATTGTAAGGATTTGTTCTTCAGAGAAGATCACATCTTAAACAAAAATAGCAGCGTGAGAATCTGTGAGTATTTTGGTCATAGTAATTTCAGAAATTTCACTCTGGGCCATGATGTAATTTTGGAAGCAGAAAATATAATTTCAGTTTTAGAATAGAAAAATGCCTTCACGACTCATGAAACTGGATGTAGAGGATGAAAACACAGTCCGTGTTTAGAATGGGAATATTTTAGAAGATTAAAATACTATGGTTCAGGCAATTCAAGAGAGGACAAATGAGATTTGAAAATGTTCCTTTAAATATTGTTTTAAAAAGAATACTTTTATTAAACAGCTTCAAACTTATTAAATTAGGCCTGATACATGAAAATGCCCTTTTATGTTTTCCTTTGTCACACATTTTCAAAGTTGGTGGAGAAGACAGGAACATAAAATCTTTCATCAGACAGATGGGAAAGATCTGAAATGAAAGCAAAATTGCCTTTGCCAGAATGGAATTTTGCTTTTCCATAAGCTGGGAATTGGAATACGCTGGGATCCCAGTCCTATAGTGGACCCCATTCGAGGAAACAATATTTTGCTTTACCTGGTCAAGGATCAATCTCTGCTGGGCAACAGAGGAGGCTGTTTTCAGGGAGAAAGTGGTTAGAAGGCAAGGCTTTGTGGCATGGCAGTTTCAAGCCTTTTAGAAGGTTTCTAGTGCTGTGCAGGTTTTGCCCGATTGCAAAAGGCAGAAAAGTGGAAAAAAAAAAGTGAGATGTCCCTGTCTGATCCTGTTTTCCCATTTGCTCCCCACAACCCTCACATATTTGGAACAAACTAACTTTCAAATGCCTGCAGGTGACTCTACAACAGGGAACCTGATTGTATGGCCTTCAAAATGGGCATGGGAGGGGGGCGGGAAATGAATTGAATTTCCAGCTCAGCAGAAGTTTTGAACCCAAGACATTTTCTTTCACACATCTGCTAAAACCATGCTCGGCCTTCTTCAGCGGTGTTGCAAGGAATTGAATAATCTATTTCCCAAGTGGCCTTGTGCTTCTGCATTAAGGCCAGCCTGTAGGATCCTCACAGCCACATCATTTGGTAGTCAGGGGGCAGAATCTTGATCTTGCTCACTGTGGGAAGATTTGTCAGACCACGGTGTGTGAAGGTTTTCATTGGAATAGGAAAACCTGTAGAAATACCACTTTTTTTTTTAATCCTGATGGGAAACTGTAGCTTTTCTTTTCTACATGGCTTGATCTTACCAGGACAACTCTTTTTTTCCCCCACCCAAGTTCAGGGAATTATTGTATGTATCATCCAAACAGAACTGCCTTTGGGGGAGATACAGCCATGCAAACATTTCCAAATGGAGCCACAAGCTAGAGTCAACCCTGAGTTGGCCAATCAGGACATGAATTACCTGTGGTGTCACAGAGCCTCCAGAAAAGTGTATGGCATCCAGACTCACATGCTGACTTCACTTCTTTATACCTAACCAACTTCCTGGCATGGGTGCACCCACCATGCCAGGAAGTTGGCTAGGTATAAATCTCAGAAGAAAACAGCATGAGAGAACAAAAGTTTTGCCTAAAAGGTGTGTTTCTTTGTTTTAAAATTTTAGAAATAATTTGGAATGGAAATGCACGCACTATGCAGGAGAGATGAACTAACCTGGGATTTCAATCAACTTTTCCAGCTCTCAAAATATATAATTGTATGCAGAGGTTTATCCCTCACCCTCCCTCTCTCCAGTCAAATTGTGTTTTTCAGTGATTCCGTAACTGAATAGAACCAAACCTCTCCATAACTCGGCATTAATCCCCTTATTTTTCATCCTATGTGCAGTTGGTTTGCAGATTCAAAATAAAACAGTGAATATGAAGAAAATTCAGCTGCATGGAAGAACGGAAAGAAAATCCACAAACAGAACCGGTTTTTAAGCGGGACTACGGGAAATGTTGAATGCCCTTACTTTTGCCAGAGGAGGTATTACAAGGTACTGAGTAAAAGGGTGTCCTAACATCAGCACTTGCCATATTCATTGATGTCATACTTGAACTTGTAAACAGTGGCACAAAAATAGTAACTACGTAGTGAAACTTGCAGGAAGTTGTGGCATTTAATTTTCATCATGAGGTGTGTCAGTTTCTGTTGACTGGGCATTCATTGTTGATTTTGTTCCTCTGCCATGGAGTAATCTTTCCTATATACACATCATCACTCAAGAAACTGTATATTCTGTGTCACAGAGACAGAGGAATATGGCATACTTAATGGGAGTTTTGTCAACTGTACCATTTTTATTTTCTCTGTTTTAAACTTTAAAATACTTTAATTGTCCAGATCTGTTTTGGGCGGAAAAAAATGGGCTGCTCAAAGAGATATACTGACACTGGATTAAGCTGCGCTGATTGGTCAAAGCCTCTTGCCAAAACATGGAATTATATTAATAGCAGTTGTAAATGTTGTCTAAGTTGTGTAATCTTCTCCAAAAATGCTGCTTTTAAATCAAGCTTTTATTTACTATTAACTGTGGCTTCCATAGTTGAAAGAAAATAGAATAGCTACATCCAGGTAGTCTTCAACTTATGATCACAATTGAGCACAAAATTTCTGTTGCTAAATGAGAGTTAAATGAGTTTTGCCCCATTTTACGACCCTTCTTGCCACATTTGTTAAGTGAATCACCGCAGTTGTTAAGTTAGTAATAGGGTCGTTAAGTGAATCTGGCTTCCCCATTCACCTTGTCAGAAGATTACAACAAGTGATCACATGACCCCAGGACACTGCAACTATAAATAAGAGTCAGTTGTCCAAATTCTGATCATGTGACCATGGGGATACTGCAACGGTCGCAAATATGAAAAACGAGTCAGTTTTCAGTGCCGTTGTAACTTCAAATGGTCACTAAATGAAGTGTTATAAATTGAGGACTACCTGTAGTGCTTTCTGACCAAAGTTATCTCAGGGGAAAAAAAGAAAAAGCAACACTAGGAATCTTATAAACAGATGGCAATAATATGTGAGCTCCACACCAAAGATCAGAGAATGAGCTATGGTGATTCTGCAGAACATTTTTGCCCAAAGCAACTTTTGTCATATAACTTAAAGCAAAGGTTTTTGAAGTTTTTCACGTAGAATAGAATCTCTGATAAAACAGAATCTCTGATAAAGAGAGAAAGCTCCACGTCAGGGAATTAGCTGACCTTGAATGAACATTTTAAATTGTATCTTTAGTGTCTCACAGAAGCCCATCACAGTTCTAAGGTTCACCATTTGGAAAAACCCTGCCCCAAAGCATTTGCAGTAAATACAATCACTTCACATAGTGTGCTCACTCATCTTGCATACATTACACACACAATTTCTCTCTGTCCTTCAGCCCCGGGCATCTTTCTTGGCGGACTAAGAAACAGTACCATCATGAAATCATGAAGGCTGCAGGAACCTGATACTTCATTTGGGCTGGAGACAATGGCAGATATGAGAACATCATAGACTGAAGAATTCATTAGTCTAAGACTCTAAGTGTTTAGCCTTAAGAGATACTTGACAGATTTGGTTCAAACGGAGGAAACACCAAGACATTGGTTTGTTTTCCTTCAATCTGTTTTCCAGAAACAACCATAAACAGTACATCTTTGGAATGAAATCAGCACTGGATTTGTGTTTGTAAAGTAAGTTGGGATGGTAATTTTGGTGGATAAATCCAAGAAAAGGAACAAGAAATGTTGGCAAATCTGCTTGATTTAAATATCTCACTTTTATAGATTGCCTTTCGCTACTGTTCCATTTCCCCCATATTAACACTTTGTGCATGCTGTAAGAGCGGAAGAAGCCACATCAGAAAGGTGACCAGAATTTTAACCAAAAGACTGAGAAATGATGAATATGCTGGTAAACAGGCTGGGGGCGGGGAAGGTCAAGACTTCTAATAATAACACCATGAGAGAGACAAGATTATTGTGTCAAATAAGCCTTATTAGAAAGTAATCCATATCTTCTTTAATTCACAACCCTTCTACTCTGTCTCTTTCAAAAGCTAAAAAAATCTGTTGAGAGAAAAAGGAAGAGTTGCAGAATAGATGGAAAAGGTTAGTCCTCCATCTGAAAGCAACTAAAGTGAATGTCAATTCATAAAACAAGATGTTTGAATATTCTTAGCAATGGCAAGGGAACAGGAGTTGTCTCTTAACATCACACAAGCCCAAATATTCTTGACTGAATTTCTTTGGGAACTTTTTAGTTTGATAATGGAATTCTCTTCCCCATTCTCACTCCAGCTCCATTTTTTTTTAGTTCAAGATTTACATATTTAATAAATAAAACAAGCCAATCCATAGAAGCAGTTGTGAGAAGTCAAAAATGATAGTTAGTAAAACTAGATGGCAGGACTGTTTAATTACATATCTTACTCATAAAAAGGTAGATGGCAGAGGTACCAGATTTATAGGTTTAAATGATTTTACTGTGACCATCAATACAACATCCTTTTGCATATTGACACCACTGCTTTCATTTATTTTTAACCGTTCTGTAGTTTTTGTTTGTTTTTATTGTGGTTGGATCATACTCTGGAGGATTTTTTTCCTTTGATTTAAAATAGTAAATTGATTTTTTTCTATTGAAAGTATATGGGGTAGAGCAGTTATCGCATAAAAATTTATACGCATTACTATTTAGGAAATTATGATTATAAGCTAGTACCAATGCATTTAGGCAGCCTTTGAAGCATCCTAAAAACCATTTAAAATGATTTTAAAGTAATGTTTTAATTAATTTAAAATAGCTGATTCATTCTTGTCCAACTGCTTGTTTTCTCTCCCCAAGCAGCTCCTGGTCCACCTAATAATTAAACCTGGGTGGTAATCATTACTTGCTATACCACTGTGACTAAGGACCATGTAACTTGGAAGTAAATATCCAAACTTGAATTGTTGAGTTTCACTCGAGTATTATTAGAAACAAAGAGCTTGTAGTTTCAGGGCATTGTTGCAGAATCGACAGAGACCTCACCCCAACTCATTTCCAAAGGAGCCAAAAATCTTTGAGGTAGGCAGTTACTTAGCTGATGAAACCAGTCTATGCGAGGTCTGGTGGGAAGACTTAACGGAGAAGACATCATGGTACAACTAACCCATGATCCAACCGACAGGGCAGTTGTAAGAGACCCTTGGCAAAGTAGTTTCCACTTGACTTCTCCTATGCTGACCTGTCCCAGGTGGGCTTCCTGGATGGCGATTGGAAACAATCTGATGGACCTTCTAATTTTTTCAACAACCTGAACCAATATTTTCAGAGCCATTGTGACCAACAAAAATGGCAGTGGCCTTCTGCGAGGTACCACTGCCCTTGCTGCTGCCCAAGAGCCTCAAGGGCAGGTTCTCCCCTCTATAATCATGGCGGTGATCATAATAGCGATTATTAAATACGTTATTTAAACTTATTCTGTTCCAGTGGTTCCACATTAAATCTGCAGTACCATTAAGAAGAAAAGGCTGGTGTTTAGATATTGTACATATTTGTCTTGGAAGAAAAAACTACTTTATCTCAAATACATACTGCTTAATCTTGGATTTTCAATCAAGAATTATTGCATAACCCGGTGAGTGTATCCAGCCTATGTTTTCTCTGCCTATTTGCTAGGTAGAAGAAATTACACATGGGGCTGACTTAGACGAACAGACTTTCCTGTGCCCTCTGAAAAGAAAAAACAAAACAAAAACAGAAACAAAGACCACACTGTATGTCCAAAAGAGAAGCCAAAAGAAAAAAAAAGTTGCCGTTTATGTTAAACCTTTACAAAATAATACAATAAATGATTCAATAAATAGAAAAAAATTACAAAATTACAGGATTTTTTTTAATACAGAAAAACAAAGAAATAACCTCCCCCCCCCCCCACCTC
>JANHFL010007010.1:28958-63952 GCA_032468155.1 Oxyrhabdium leporinum | reverse complement strand
GGGGGGAACTTTTAAGATAGATGGGATCAAACCAAAGGGCTCATATATCAAACCAAACTCAAAAGAGAGCACATCAAATTTAATAGGCCCCTGGCATGATACTGCACTGCCAATCATTGCCCTAAAGCATTCAGGCCAGGAAACAAAAACCATCTGCTAAGGTTCTGTTAACTCAGGAGTGTCCAACCTTGGTTAACTTTAAAGACTTGTGGACTTCAAATCCCAGAATTCCTGGCCCAACATGGGGAATTAACTGTGTCCACTTAAAAGGATTGTTCTGAGCCACTACAACAGCTTTTCAGATTTTGAGTGGCTAGAGCATACAATTAAATGAAACAGGCATGGAAGAGGATTTGCGATCTATGAGCAGTTGCAGTTGAGCTGTCACTTAAGAGGAACCTGTCTTTAAATGCATAGCCAGACACAGAGAACATCCCAAAGAGGTGTCAATTGCAGAATCTGGCAGTCCTCAGTGTTGAGTGGCATAATAATTCCATACAGGAGGAAAAACTAATATATAATTCTACCATGGGCTTTGATGAAATCTGAAGGCAGAGGACCACTATTGACAAATCCTATCATCTCACTGAAGTTCTGTTACATGTTTCTTTTTGCCGGTCTTGATATTATTTTGAGCCAATTTCACTGGAGAACTGGAAATCTGTCTCAGCTAAAATAAAAGATTCCAAACTCTACTTGAAAGATACACCAAAGTCTTTTCCAAGTACCCCAACCTTATGGTCTCCAGGTTGGTGGTCAACTTTTCTCATTACTAGTCAGCATGTTCATAGTTTTGAATGCTGAATTTCCTCTCTACTCCCTACTCAGACAAGATAGATATTGGTTAATGAATGTTCTATATTTACATCTAGCTTGAGAATTTAGCAATTTATTTTTTAATTGGATCCAGTGGTAATAGATAAACTCTTTGCATAACTACTGGTAGTTATTTTAATTTACCAAATCCTTCAGTTCATGGCCTGACTATAATCAGCACTAAGAAGAAGGTCAAATATGTTTTAGACAAGTCTTACATAACTCTGTAAATTTCAAACATTCTCATAATTCCTAAGTTGTGTTGGCCATCATATGGTCTCAAGATAGAACTAGACAAATGGATGGAGGCTAGAGCTATCAAGAGAAACCAATCTTGAATCAAATGCTGGATTGTATAAGTCTTTTTTCTTACACAGCAAATCTTTCTTTTTCTTCCGACTATTGTGTATAGAAAATGGAAAGTGCCCTGCTGTGGAAAAACTCCTTAGCCTTTATAGAGCCATAGCTACTTACTGAACCTCCTAGCTAGCTGAACTACCTAAATTGATACTAACATAGTTATCTCAAAATACCTAATTGCCAAAGTTTCCCATGAGGCATACGGAGCTAACTTCTGAGTAAACTCATTCAGACTGCACTGTAGAAAGAACACCAAGATCACAGGGCATAGGATGAGTAAACAATCTACCTGCTAATTTCTATATAATATATCTTATTTATCAAGCACATTTCAAGTATTCAACATGCTGGACACATTAATTCTTACAATCACTCTAAAAATAGGCAGTAGCAGCCTCATGTTATAAGAGGGTGGGTAAGTACAAGAGAAAAATGGATTGCTTAAAGCCACTAAACAAGTTTATGGCTGCAATGCAACAGGAACTGGGGATTTCCTGCTATGCTGTAAGGCTCCCACTCTAAGCCACTTCATCAGCTTTTCACAAACTACTCTTTGTTAAACAAGTTTTGAACATTTATAACCGTACTAAAATATGACCTTGGATTTCATGATACAATGCTATCTGTTAGGCCCTAGGAGTTTCTCAGAGCTCTGAATAATTTATGGAATGTTGCGGTGAAGATGACAATGTTGGCCTTTCTTATTACTAGTGGAAAAAGACTTGGTGTCAGCTTCAAAGTGAGGAGGGGACAAAAATGAAAGAGTAATGTGACTCTACAATCGTGTGCTCGCCATCCAGGACTAGAAACCTGTGCCCTTACCCCATAGAGCAACCTGTTGGTTGCAGCTGGTTCTGCATCTCATGGATAGATGATGGCTAGAATTTGGGACGCTAACTGTCCATAGGATGTTTAAAAATCTGCTTGCTTGTTTATGTAGGAAGTAAAGGTAAGTGCTGTAACTTAAGCAGGTAGAATATAATGAATTCAAAAAGAAGCAAAAAGAAAGAATCAGTAACATGAAACAGCTATAAATCCAGCGAGAGCATGTTTGCTGTTAACATGTTTTATGGAAAAAACAGAGCCAATCCTAATATTATATTAACTATAGGATTATCCTTGCCCGTTTTGTTACAGAGCATCACAACATTTATCTATAAAAGTACATGCAATTTTAATAGTTATTAATGAAAAGAGACCCATATTGGTAGAGTGGTTAAAGCACCCAGCTAGAAACCAGAAGACCATGAGTTCTAACCCTGAATTAGTTACAAAGCTAACTGCTAGATCTTGGGCCAGCCACTTTCTCTAGCCCTAGAAAGCAAGCAAGAGCAAACCACTTCTGAAATCTTGCCAAGAAAACTAAAGGGACTTGTCTAGGCCAGGAGTCAAGTCTGAGTCAAAGGTACCAAAAAAACAACAAAAAAGTAAACAAAAGAGTGCAGGTTTTGAAGCATTTTGTAGCACTTCATCCACCATATAAAGCATCTTCTTAGAAGGCACCTCTTCGTGAAATATTGATAGCACTTCCAAGCACTTCTGGAAATGTAAGTACTTAAGAAGACAGAGGCTTTTATACTCTCAAGATATGTAGAATAAGTCTAATATCCAAAGAAGTATTTCAGGGACTAGTTCATACACAATCTGGGAATTCCAGGGAATAGTTCAAGCGTGTAATCAAGAATAAGAAATTATAGGGCAAGAAAAGTCCAAGCTGATACAAGAGGAACAGAAATCGATGTAAATATTGATATTAATCTCACCTCTGTGTGGCCTAGAACTATTAGACAACCTGTGTTAATCAGCTGAGAAGGGCTACTTCCATATTTCTTCCTATATTCATGCAATGAACATACAGACAAAAACTAGCAACTGCTTTGCAGTACTTCACAATGGAAAGACAACTCTCATGACCCACAGATTCTACCTCCGTCAGCATTTAGATGGGCCACAGAGAAGCAGCTTGAATAACATGTTCTCAAGAAATGTATGTGGGCTGGAGGGGATACCAGATACCACATACCAGAACCACTACCTTGGTGTAAAAGGAAAACACTCATTAGGTACACCAAGCCTGATTTACTTACTATATGCTTCTCAAAGACATTTCTTTTAAAAATCAGACTGCATTTTTAGATCCGTTTTCTTGGGAGCAAACTGTTTTGAACTCAGTGGGAGTTTTCAATAGGCATGCATAGGAGTGAATTACAACCCATTTTAAGATCAACTCTGACATTTGAGACAACAAGAAAAATGTCCAGCTAGCTATTTTTTAGAGAGGGACACTACGTCTCTGGGCCAAAATATTAACTTTCTGGATTAACTCTACATTTGGTTTTTGAATGATATAGCAGGACCTGCATTCTAAAAAGTAATAGAAAGGGCCACAGCAAACACTAGATTTGATTTCATTGACATGTAATTAAAGTTGTAGTTAATTTAAGTACTCTCCAATGAGTACGGTATTTCATCATGTTCCTTCACATTCAAATTATAATTTAATAACTACTTTAGGGAACCTTGAGCAGCTTTGCCTAAAGCTTTCAGGGCAGACATGTGGCTCTGCATCCTCAGGTTGTATATTTCTGCTTTAGATTCTTGGCTCCAAAATCAGAGGTCAGCTGAGGGAGGTGTAAGAAATTCCCAAATGAACTCCCATCATTATGGAAGTAGGCAAACTCAGCAACATTTGTGTTCCAACTTGCTTTAATATATAGAAAAATATGGACGAGAGCAAAGATGCTTTGTTCTATACAGTGTAGGTGGATATTTTGGCCATTTATAGGAGCCCATCCCACACAGCTCACTTACAGAAGTTCATAAACAGGAGGATAGCTGAGATGCAGAAACAACTCTATTTATTGTTAATACCAATGGAGCTAAGGTTATCTGCAGTTAAAACACTAGAAATTGGTTAACAGTTCCTAAGATCGGGGTGGGTGGGGTGTAAATGTCCATGTTTAGTTTTCCAAGTTTAGGAGCAAGAGTTGACTCCTTCGATTATGTGTATTAACTGGAGCACAACTGAGACTTATTACCTCTTCAGTGTGTCATCATAATTTTCCAGAACAATTATTCATTGTACATGGCTATATAGAAAAATTGCACACTGCTCTCCAGTTCTGAAAACTCAGATAGTACATTCACACATAGCATTAAGCCATGATTTGCTTAATCTGAATTTGTTGAATAAGCAGAAACTGGCTGCTTATAATTTAATTAATGTCTCTCAAATTCAAATTTAACACACATAGATAGATTGAATACTTGGTAACAGAATGAAAAGTGGTTTGCCACTGTGTTCTTCCAGGATACTTTGTGGCTTTTCTCAGGATTGTCTACTGCTATCTGATTTCCTAGTGGTCTCCCATCCAAGTCAACTCTGTTTAGCTTTTTCAAAGCCAACCAAAATTGGTGAAGAACCCCCAAGCATGCATTCAGCATTTACACAGGTTCTACATACATGTATAGATATCCTTTTTTTTCCAACTGAGGTCAAAGAGTTCTGATATAGGGTAATAAATAGCTTCCATGGCACATGCATTACAAGGAGCAGCCCTTGCACAACTAATGCAAAAAGCAGAAGCAAAAGCATCATCTTCTAGTTACTAGAAATGTAACAGGAGCCAGGCTGAATGATTCCTTCCCTGCAAAATAACACTAACTCTCCAATTTTCAGTCTTTAAAAGATGGTTCATTCTTCTAAACTTTCTGATTGCTCTTTTATATTATTGTTGAGGCTTTTCTGTCTGATTGCCAAGTTGTAGGGGATTTCTTTTAATTGCATGGCTTTATTATGAAACACTTTGACCACTTGGTGAATTAAGGAACAATCAAAAGAACATTCAATAAAATAAAGATTATTTTCAGCATAGCATTCAAGGGTTTGCAATTTGCAACCCCTATAGACTTTGTCATTATCTCTATATATAATACTTCAAGAATGATAGTATGACAGGAATACAGCAAACTGCTGATCTCACAAAAGCAAATATGGTGTTTGGCTGCCCTATTATTTTGGACACATCATCTATGATGATGGACTTCCATCTTGGGTTATCAGAAAAAAAACCCACAATCTTATACCTAACTACATACAATTAAAAATCTAACTAAAGTTCATTTAGATATGAATGTACATTGGAACTATAAAACACTTCCATTTATTTTTATTTTATTCCAATTATATAGTAAAGAAAAAATTCAGATGCATAATTAATGGTTTACAAAACAACCAATAAAAACATGGCTATCCTTTAAAAAATCATTGCGGATTAGACTGACTCCTCTTATTTAAATGTGTGGAAGCTTACTGATTGCTTTAGCACAGCCACAATCCAGTGTGTAAATATGATTTTCTTTTTTAAAAATGAAGTTACTTACCTACTTGGAGGACACGGTCAACAGCACCTGACTGTAGTAAATTCAAGCCACGGTTAAAGGGCACACGAGAGTCTCGCTCACCCTCTGGGGGATGATAGCCAAGGGAAGAGTACATGCATATTTCCCGTTCACTCCGTGGGAAGGACCAGAACACTATGCGCTTCTGTACAGGTTCTGGGACACGGGAAAAACGTTCTTCAACCTGTACGAGAGGGTGAAGAAGGAAGAGAGACCATTAGAGGTTCTAAGCTACTTGGAGCAGGCATCTGGGGTTCAGTCTTACCATGAATCCAAAGTAAACAACCTTTGAGTCATATACCATTCCTCAAACCCTATATTAAATAGCAACAGAGCATTCCCAGACATCCTCACCAAAATTTGCAAGGAAAACCACTACTTTGTTTTATAGAATTGAGGGGCAAAACAAATTCCCCAAACTCATACAACAATTGAAGACAGGCTTAAATATTTTCTCTTGTCAACTCTGACTCTACATTATCTACATTATGCCTGTAGAGGGTTAAAAAGTACGCTGGTAGGCAGGTTGTCATCCCCTGTCCTACATGATGAACCTGTCAGCTGTTCACAGCACACACCAGATGCATCAACTGGGATCCGACCTTTTCTTTTAAGATTACTTGAATTATGGTATTTCCTTCAACAGATCTTCAGAAGAGTTGCTATAGCATTGCTTCCCCATCCCAAAGCTTTTTATGATGGATTTCTTTGCTGTAATAACTTTGATTCCCCCCCCCTTTACTTTGATCAGTCCTGCTGTAGCTGTCATAATGATGAAGAATACTTTGGAGAAAACATGCAAACACGAGGTAGAAGAACAAAGAGCAGCATTTCCTGGGTCTCCCCTTATAGGGATAGGCCAACCAAGTGTTCTTGTAAGGCATCTTAGAACTGGAGATAAATACTTCTGTTCCAAGATAAAGTTGCACTCCCTTTCCACAGAAGCCTCCAAAATGGCTAAAAGATCAGATTTCTATAAGATAAGGTCAAAACAGGCTTTCTTCTATGCATTATGCCATATTTTGCCACTCTGGCATATGATTAACAAACCACGCTGAATTGCTAGATTTAGCATCCAATCAAGCATGCAGCCAAGCAGGGATCTGCGATTCAACCCTTCCTTCCCTTCCGCTCTTCTGAGAAGAAGGGCCAAATATTGAGCTACTTCAGGTTGCGTGGGAAGAAAGAGAGAATATGACGGGAAATGGGGAGGGATACTGGAAACCACAGGCCTGTCGCAGGGTTGAAAGAGGAATGCAAACGGCCAAGTGTCCTTCACTGTAGGCAAGAAACATAAAACCCACACAGTGGCTAGAGAACAGCTGGTTGCTCAGGAGGTAAAAAGGGAGCCATGCTGAGGTCTGGACTAAGCCTGTCTCCTTTAGCAGCAGTAGCACTCCTGCCTCCCCAAAGCATTGTGGCTGCAGGGATAGAGAAGGGAGAGGACTGAAGAATGAAGCCTGGGAATTTCCCTGTCCGTGCTAGTCCCCCTGTCTAGGAAGTCAAGCCCCCTGTTAGGTTCGGCTTCTCCTTGTGGTGATAGCTCTGGCCGGTTTAGACATTTTGATTTTAAAGTGATTTAAATATTATAGGAAATTGATCTCCCACTCCTTGGCCCCTGAACTGTTTCCTGCATTAGCTCCAGCCACCACTCTTTGGAAAGTGATACCATCCTCTGGGGGTAGAAAAATGCCCACACGGTTCCTCTACTGCTCTTCCATTTCCCTCAATTTATAAGTTGACATCTTTTTTTTCAGCAAGGGCACTGCATAGCTTAACCAGGATATGAATTGCTGGAGGAATGCAATCCTTAAACATAACAGGGGTTTTATTGGTGTTGCAAAGATATTTACAAAAAGGACAACAAAAAGGAGGGCAGAGGCAGAAATAGCGTACACTGAGAAAAATGCAGAGGATTAAGAACCCAAGGACAGGGAAACAGTTTTTTTGTAGGCAGATCTAGAACATTTGAATATTTGAATATTTCAGCTTTACCCCACTTTCCATTATTCCCTACAACTTCCTTCCTCATATAATTTCATTCTGCCACATTGGTTTCAAGTTACTACATTTTTATATATCACTCCTTCTTGCACTTTGGGCCTGTGAGAGTCTTTGGCCACTGTCTCTCCAGCACACTTTTCTCAATTCTCGTCTGATTTGTTCAGGCTTTCATTTCTCATTCAGCCTCATTCATATCCAACAAGCTCATATCCGAAAGGCTCATATCCAACAGATAACCATTCTGGCATTGCTCCTTATAAGAATCCGAAGTAAGATTCTACCACTTGAAGCAAGTTGGAAAACAAAAGAATTTGCAGCTTTATTTGCTTTCTTCCAAGGACAGCCATGCACACAGGACTACAAGGGGGTGACAGCAACAAGGGAGACTCTTACCCAGGACATCTTAGTTCCTACATAGTGTGCTGGCTGGAAGCTATTATGGGAGTTGCAGACCAGGCTGGAGAAGGATGATTCGAACAATCACAGACTTATTCAGGCCATAAATTCTTCTAAGTCATGAATTGGTTAAGCACTGTTTGTTGAATAAACCAAATTGGCTGGATTCGCTCGCATAGCAGTAGGCCATGGGTCCCAATTTACAAATTGCAATAACGGGACTCAACAGAAACAGCAAAACCATGAAGAGGCAAAGGAAATAGCCTTGAAGGAAGCAGGAAGAATTGCTATTAAGACAATGATCAGATTAGTGGGCTTGAGTCCATTCCAATAAACTTATTTGAGAAAATGTCTTGGTCTGGCATACCTAACCATATAGGACTCAAACCCACATTAATGCTTATAACGTTGAAAAAATAGATTCTGTATGCAAAGATGCTAGATTGGTTGCTTATTTTATCACCAATCCAATTCAGGTGTTTGATAGCTCTGACAGGCTTACAGGTTCAACACAAGAGGAAGGGGATTATGGATGAGTGTCACTGTTTTTGTTACCCTTAACGGAGAAAGGGTGGCCATATGTCTACCAGCAAAAAAAAATCTCCAACTAATTTCGAATCAGAGTTTTCTGCAGGTTTCTGTCACATTCCTATAAATTGAATCTTTGATACAGAGAAATGCCCCTAGAAGCCAAAACTTTGTCAAGCCTCTTAGGCCGTACTTGACAAATTCAATCTGTATAAAACTGGATTCTCTGGAATATCGTGTCACCCATAAGGCACACATCCAGCCTCAATATGTCACTGCCTTTCAGCAATCTTCTCCATGTAATCACCTTGACTGGGTGAAGTTCCTTCCCTTTCAATCAGCTCAGATGTCTTAACTGAACCTTCACATTTTATCCCTGTGCTGAAATATTCCGCTATGACTGTCCTTCTAAAATTGGGCTTTGCCAGCAGCCTTCTTTCATTCTTCTACATGCAATTTCCTCGGCTAACACTCTGTTCTCCCAGTGCTACCCTCATCGGCTGTGCTAATACCAGAAACAACCTGCCCACTAGAGCTAAGAAAAAATCATTTTCTTCCATGCTTCTGCAGAACTATATTTTACATATTTATCTAAGAATAAAGTACCAGTTAAACTAGCTTTAGATTTTCCAACATTTGATCAATACTTCTGTCATCCTTTAATTACATTCTGCTCTTAAACAAAGGCCCAGGTTTTGTGTCTTCTAAGAAGAAAAGGGAGCACACTCTTTCAAAAAAGAGCACTGCCAGATTGAACTAATAGTGTCACATATTTAATATTCATGGCAAGAAGGAAAGAGCGTAGGAAATCTAAATTTTGACTACATATTATTCTCCCATTTGGAAAAGGGACATGGAATCAAATCTGACTAATCTGAAGGTACAATTATCACTACCATAATTAGGAGAGCTTCTGCACAAACCTCAATGAAATGAACATGAATATCATGAAAGCTGTGGCCATATCTTTCATTGGGTCCGAACCAGAGAACATCCCCATTGATTTCAACTCATGATTAAGGGCACATTCTGTATTCTAAACTGCATCTTCTCAGCCAATATCACTTCACTCCTTATTACAGTCAGATTACTTGCCTTTTGCTAGCACAGGAATAGGTTCAAAGAAAGAATATCATAAAAGAAACATTGCAGAGATTTTGTGGTTTCATAGAGATGGACGCAAATAAGCATATACCAAGGCTGACTTCTCACTGAACCAGGGTGCAAATGAGTTCACCTAGCTCTTTAGATAGCAAGTAGGTCCTCTTAGGACAAAAACATCACTTCATAATTTTTATTTTTATTTTGCTAGAAATGTCAGGAGAGGGCTTTTACAAGAAGCTTGCTTCTAAAATGTATAATGTTCTTTAAACGAGGAATGTTCTTCAGTTGAAGAGCCTTCCATTATATAAGCTGCATATCTGCAGCAGAAAAAGCCAGACACAGACATACCACTTGAGTGAGGTTCCACACAAAGATAATGGCTATCGCTTTGCTAAATTCAAGTCAAAGTTGTTGCAATTATAATGACAATTCTCCTAACTAATTTAGGATGAGGCCTCAGGTTAAAAAAGTGATTTCTTGAAAGAGCTTCTGATTCAATAATATATTCATCCACCCTACTCAAAATAAAAATTGCATTTCCAAATTGAAAAAATTATACAGAAGTCATGGGTTTCATCAACTTCCTAATTCTCTTCCCCAACCCAATTTATTCTGTGTCATACAGTTGTTCTGTCTGGTGGAAAAACCGATGGTGCAACATGGGGCAAAAAGAAAAGCAGTCATGTTTCTATTCTTATTATAAATGCACACATTGCTGGAAATGTAAAGTTATGCCAAACTGCTTAAGAACCATCATGCAATCAGAACCGTTGAACTCCCTACCTTGCTATATCAGAAGTATCAAAGTGTGAAAATTTGCCCCGGTGAAACTTCTTTTTAATCATTGTGATGGAATCTTTCCCAAGCTAAATACTAGTAACAACACTTTCCAAACTAGATATCATCTGCATTCTCTCATTTCAGGTGTGCACATGCTTCGACTTGGGAAGTTTCACCTGCTGATGTCAGTGACAAGCGACTCTTGTTGGACTAGTTTCTCAGCCCAACACAGAAATTATACTCTGGTGTCTCCTTGTATGAACTGTAGCTGCTTACAAGGAATGTTCTGCTTGATGGAAAGAAATAACTAAATTCTGATATCCAAGAATAATGGGTAAGCATGATTCTATTCAATTTCAAGAAGGGGGCAGAGAGGGATGAAGAGACAAATGCACATGGAGCAAGCCAACCCTCTCCCCACCCACCTGTAAGAGTATCGAGATTTCACTTGGGTTTTGCCCAGACTAGCCCCAGATCTCCCAGCTACATCATGTCTACTTAGTTTCAGCTATCTCCTACTTCTCATGCTTTGTTCCAGAAAAGGCCTTGGGGAAAAAAAACTAGTTACCGTAACCACTTCCTACAGACTGAACTGCATAAGGGCATCAGCTTGTGAAGGAACAGCCTGGTACAGGAAAAGAGAAAATTAAGAAAACTTGTGGAGGAGCACAGAGGGAAAAACCACAAATAAAAGTTGAACTGAACACACAGGCAAGTTAGCAAAACCAAAGATATTCATTTAAAGCATTTTTTCCCACTGTAGTCCAGTCCATCAAGAGACCATCAGAACTCACATTTAGTAAGAATCAGACCAAAAACTCTGGCAGAACAGGAGTGGCTCTTCACGTTGTCAAACAGCAAGCAAGCCATTAAAGAAGAGGGGTTCCAAGGAAAAAGTTATCACTTGGGAAATAAATAGAGAAATCAAGCATTTGTCACCTGACAAATACAGGACCTACCAGAGTCTGGATAATCCACCTGCTCCCTTCCCTTACAAAAGCTGTTTTATAAGGAAGTCTCCACACACAAAAAGGATCCCAAACACAATTAGAACTTTACCCCAAGGAGAGGACGCTACAAGTTTACAGAGAATGTAAAATGAATTATGAATAGCCTGATGATAGTTTCCAGCAACAGGAACAGGGGCAGGAGGAAGAAAAAAGAAAGAGAATGTGGTTTCGCCTGCAGCTAAAGAAGAAAAAGGACAGTCCCTGAAGGAAATTCGGAGGGAGGAGGAGGAGGAATGGAAGGAAAACTAGTGAAAAAGCAGCAGGTTAAGCTAGGCTTTGTTCCAGTTACCAACCAACCAACCAGGGAACGAAAGAAACCCGGCTTTTCCTGCTCCCATGCTGCTAACAGCATCTTGGAGGTGCCCAAGTCAGCAGGTGAAGCGCTTTTTCCACGTTGCGCGCGACCACTCTCGCCACCTACTAACATTTTGCACGCCGGCCTATTGTCAGAGGGGCTGCTGCCCCGGGAGCGGTTTTCAGAAGCTGGCGTTTCTGGCTTAAGCCCCGAGGGAAGCGATCTTCCAACCCCAACCCCAACCCCAACCCGCCCCCCCCAACCCACCCCACCACCACCGGCGGATGAGGGGGTGGGGGGGAAAAGAAGAGAGAAGCCTTTCAAAAGGAGTTCAAAGGCAGATCGAGAACCCCCTCCTGAGGGTCTGCGCGGAGTGGCTCCTCTCCCTCCGGCAGCCCCCTTTGCACTTCGGAGGGGGGGTTGCTGGTGGGGAGGGGGAAGACTTGCAGGCGGGTGTGCGCCCCAGCGGCTCCCCCTGAAAGAGGCGGCGGCGGCGGCGGTGGAGCAGGCGATTTAAAGAGACTCTCCGGGACTCTCGCTCCTTCGCGAGGTCCAGCCGGCATCGCAGCCGCGGAACGTCAAAGGCGGCCAGGAGGGGAAGCCAAGAGCGCCGCGCTGCCCCGTGGGGGATCTGTCCTTCCTCTCACCTGCTCGAAGGCCCAAGTTTCGGCCACCCGCCGGGCGCTCAGGTCCAGAAGCGTCTCGACGGCAGAAGAGGTGGAAGCGGAAGGGGGGGAGGAGGAGGCGGCGGCGCCTGGTCCCGGTCCCGGGTCGAGCTGCTCCCCAGGGGCGCCGCACCTGCGCTTAGCGGGCGGAAGCTCCATAGGCCCGGCCGATCCCCGGCCTCTCCTGAGCACCTTCCCGAAAACCCACTAGTGGCGGCCCGGGCCCAGCCCGGTCAGTTGGTCGTTTCTCTTTCTGTGGGCGGCGGATACGGCCCCTTTAAGGAGCTCCCACAACAATGAGCTCGACGGCTGCTGGTTCCCTGGACCTCCCTTTTCTCTTCACCCGCTTTCTATTGGGCAGTGTGCAAGCGAGAGCCTTGTACGGATTGGCGGAGCTCGGTTGCCAATCAAGAAGGAACAATGCACGCCCCCATGTTGTGGGGCTTTAAAAAAAAGAGAATAGGAGCTGTCTGGAAAAAAAGATGTCAATCAAAGGTCGGGAAGCACCCCAGCCAATCAGGCAAGACAGGAGACCAAGGCCCTTAAGATAGGGTTCTACGTGGGCGTGGCCTACGCCGCGATCCTTCCATTCACAACATTCTGATGCCGGCTGGGAATGGCAACAATGTAACGAGCTGGGGGTTGAGCCGCATTCCGGCTCAGGCTGTCTCGCTACCCCGCCCGTCACTTCCCCGGGGTTCATCTTTGCCGGACCCTCTTCGGTCTTCTTCATCGGAACCTAGAAAACGAGGGTGTGGGGCTGAGTTGATGTGGTTATTCTATTTAAATGCTTTTCGGCGAAAAACAAAGACTTATACTGAATGTAAGAAAACAAAAACTTACCAATTGAGTTGTTTCAGAGAGTGAAATTATGCGGACAGCTGATACCGAGAAAAGTTAAAAGCGCAGTGGAAATGTGTTCATTCCTTAGACGCAAACTCCTCTGAAGGTAGTAGTCCTCTGAACAAAGTTCGTTTAGGATACACTGAGTTGTCCTCCTGTCTGCATACTTAATAAAGCATTGCTGTCCCTTCTCAGCCCAATCCAGTAAATATGCTTGTTCAAATATCCGTTTGATTCTAATAAGCGAGAGGAATAGGCTGGATTACAATATGAAAAGGGGAATTTGGCATTAGACATAATGCCTTTTCTGCAATAATCTACACACTGAAATAAGAAACGCAGTATGTGTCCTTGAAAAAAGAAATCTGCAGTTGAGCAATATCAATCATAATTCAAAAAGCATTACTTTATTTATGCATTCATTAATTTCCTTTATTTATGAACTGCCAGACTCAATGTGGACTCAAACTTCTAGGTCACCAGCCAAGCTTTTGAAAATTAGATATATATTTTTAAAAGGAAATACTCTGTGATTGCTTTATTTAATGTGGGAACTTCCTTGTCAAAAATTGTTTTTAATTTTATTTTGTAAAACACCTTTGGCAGGCCTGATTGACTTACATAAACAATGATAAATAAACCAATCTTATGTCGTAAAAAAAAAAGGACACAATTCTGACTTGAGAAAGAGCAAAAAAACCGTATACAGACACCAACAGGAAATCATTATAGCCTTTCAAACTGTAATTGATCTTAAAAGTGGCCACTGCTGGAAAAGGGACTTCAAAAGGAAACAGCAACATGAAACTGCTGAATTTCAATACACCAAGAGGTTCAGTGTGATCTGGTATCCAGCTAAAAGGTGTTAATTAGCTTACCAATGCCAGGATGTTTACAATATCTTCAAAATTGCTTTGTGAGTGGTCGCTGAACTTTTTTTTTACAATCCCTCTTTCACGACTTAATATCTTTTCTTTGTATGTGTGTATACAGACACATACCTGCTAACTTAGGCTAACATCCTGATGTATCTGATGAACTTGATTTCTCTCCAGAAAAGCTTATATTTAATTCATTCATGTTTAAGGTGTTGGAAATGTTTGTTTGTTTGCTGCAAAGCATCGTTATGGCTAGAAATATTCATCATTTTTATAACACCTCACGTGTCTAACCATTCCTTAGAACAGCCATGCAAGGTGGATCAGTATTTTACTGCCGATGGAAACAGGGTGAGACAGAGGGTGGATTCATGGTGCATGTTAAGACAGAATGTGGCTTGTTTGGGTTTGACTTTGTATGCTGCCAAATAAATTGTGTGACTCCTATAAGAGAGTGTGGTTTACCCCAGGATGCTTCTGAGTTAATAGCAATAATGATATCTCAAGCCAAGATTGCCTTTTTTCACAACTCAGATGGATGACCCTAGGACTCATAAACTGAACTATCTAGAGTTCCCAGTTTCGTTTAAATTAAAGAGAAGAACTGCAGAACTTAATGCTTCAGCCAGAGATCCTATGAGCAATCATCTGACTGTTCCTAATATTGTGTGTTAATCAGTCAAGCGTTGCAACCCAGTTGCCAGGTCACTCTTCAGGAGTCATTTGATTACTGCCCTAGTCTAGAGAGCCCTTATTCAAATCTGCTGCTGCTAATCAGGGGTGGGAAATGCGTGCTCTGCATATCCCTTCAATGCAGTTTACATCCAGCTTCGCCTCCGGTGTTGCTGATTAAGGAGAGCTGGGCCAAGTGTAGCTGAAGTTTAATGTTATTTCAAGGGGTGCCCATTGTCCATTTGTGCCATAGATTCACCAACTGTTAATGCCTTGCAGAAGTCATCTGAATTGTCCATATGTGGGGGTTTGTTTTTTTCCTGCTGTCTTTGGACAAAAGGTGCTATTTTATTATGATGGATGGGATAGAAAGAGGGACATCATTTGTACTGTTAAATTTGGATACATAGTTCGAAGGACTGAAACAGCGACTAGATTGGAAGCTGATCTACTTACCAAAAGAATGGTCAAATTCCAATCATTTCAGATATTTTATACTTTGATATGTTGTCCTATGTTGAACAAAAGAACTATTGTATTAGAGAATTTCCTTATTGTACAATTTCTTACAACCAGGGAATATTTTACCTACAGCAACATTCAATTAGATGATACCTACCTAGACACAACCATTCATGTTTATTTATTTTAAAAAGAAGCAATTAGCTACTACTTAAATAACTGGGATGTAGTTTCTGTATCCCATTCTGCATAACAAAATAGTTTTTCATTCCTTGGAAAAGAAATGGAATTTAATGCAATTCTAGAAAGGGAAGATGGCAAAATATAGCCTGGGCAATGTTACCATTACAGAGATACAGAGCTAATTAAATAGCTGTACCAGTAAGTGGGCATCAATGCCTGTGAGTCAAGCTAGAAGGAAGAGTCAAGTGAAATGCTGCTCTGAACTCAGTAATGTCCTTTTGTATCCAATAGAACTTTTGGAGCCCAGAAAAAGAACAATGGTTTGCAAAATGCTGGAGGTTAGGAATTTCTCTGCATTCCTTCGTTATCATCAGGCAGACAAGGAGCAACATTTCCCTTTTCACCCAGAGGAAGTTAGAAAGGGGGTTAGTAGAATTAGGGCCTTCACCTCAATGTGCTTACTGATAAATGGGTTGCTAAAATACACGTGCCCAATTTCCAAGATTCTGTAACCTATTCCCATTGTTGTTGCAGTTGTGCCTTCAAATCAATTTTGATTCCTGGCAACTGCCTGACCTAGTCTCTCCAGTTGTCTTGGCAAGATTTTCAGAAGTGGCTTGCCATTGCCTCCTTCTTCCTAGGGCTGAGAGGGAGTGACTGGCCCAAGGTCATCCAGTTGGCTAGGTGCCTAAAGCGGGATTAGATTTAGAATTTACGGTTTCTAGCCTGATGCCTTAACCACTCTACCAAACTGGCTCCTCTAATTTAATCCCTTTATCTTTCAAAAAAAAATCTGACTAATAAGACCCTGAGGGGCTTGTCAGCAGCTTATTTTTAAATAATGGAGGAGCAGATAGGAGTTCAGCAGGGGAAGTAAAAAGGGAGAAGGACATTTACCCTTGTTCTGCTTTTTTTTGCATTTTATTCCCCACCACCACCGCTCCCCATTTACTTCCAATCCAGAGGAGTCCATCACCCAGAGAAGCAGTTTCTATCTAGGCACTCAGAAAACAAGCAAACAAGGCTAGGAAAGTTGGCAGGAAAGACTCCGAACCATTGGGACAGCAAGGGAAGCATTATTGTGACCTGCAAGGTGTGTGCACTATTTGTCTTCCTGCCACAAGAGGACCCAAAGCTCTCCCCTTGCAAGTGCAAGCTTGTTCCTCTATTGGAAGAAAATGTGAAGGAACGTGAGAGGAGAGATGCTACACTGAAATGCATCAGGAAACATAAGTGGTTCTGGACCCTCGAGGAAGAACAGAGAAATGGAGAGAATTCTGGAGAATGTGGAGGAAAGCGCTTGGGCAGAGGCAAATATGTAGAAGCATGTGACCCGAAGAAGCAAGATCAGGAGGCCTTTGATGCAAATGGAACTCGCACATCAGTGCCAGGCTTTCCTTCTAGGGGTGATTGACAACCACCTGAGCAAACAGTGCTATAGAACATCGCTTGGGTGCTCATAGATCAAAGAAATCCAAGAGCCACCCTGAGAAAGAAGACCTTAAGTGAGTCCCACTTAAGGGGACCCAAGGCAGTGTGTGCAGACTTAGTATGATGTTGCAGGAGGTGTGTCATGAATGCACGCCAGATGCCTGCTTGTAGGATGTGATAGAAAAGTTATTAAAACTATTGAAACCCACCAAGATCTATCATTTTCTCTTGATCCGTGTGGAGACAAAGGATTTGGCCAGAAGAAACTTTGAATCTCTGAAAATGGTAAGGCCTGCAGGAGGAAAGTATAGAAAACAGGTAGTTTTTTTCATCAGTCCTTCCTGTTGAAGATCATGGCGCAGGAAGAGAAAACAGAACTCCAACAATTTGCTATATAAATGGTGATGCTGACTAGAAAAAAAGAGGCTAGCAGAAGCCCAGAACCAAATATGTGGCCAAGGACTGTTCCAAGAAAACGAAACACAAAGATCATGCTCCAAAAACCTCAAATGTTTTTACACACGTGCACAGAATACAGGAAAGAAAAAAGGGGAAATTAGAGATCCTTACTCAGGAAGACAAAGAGGATGTGACAGGGAAGTTGGTGGGATGATGCATAAGATTGGGACACAACACAGGAAGCCTACAATTTATTTAAAAAAGCAGGCCAAATAGAAAGGATAGGGCTGTTGTACTGTAAAGAAAAAAATACACTTGCACAGAAATTCAGGAACGGAATATAGAAATCCTGCCGAAAGAATTTGGGTAAGGATAGAAGCAGAGAGAAACAAACCATAGTGAGGGTTACCATTGTGAGACTGTCTGAGCAGCAGAAGACATACACTAGACGAAATACAGTATTTCAGGATCAAATGGCCAGTCTTTCAAAGGGGCATGCAATAATGAGAACCAGAGATTTCGATTATTCTGCCATCTGCTGGGAATTTTACTCTGTCAAGAGTCAACAGTCCAACAAATTCTTGTCCTTTTTTTTTTTTGCTGACAACTTCATTTGCAAGAATGGGGAAGGAGGAAACAGAGAGTCTCCTAAACCTAGCAACAGAAAAGAATTGGTGAAGAATTGAAGATGACTGACATGTTGAGGGAAATTAATAATATTATCCTTGAATTGGTGACAGCCAGAAGAAGAGGAATTGAGGTGAATCAGATTTGTATACTGGACCTCAGAAGAACTGTTTTTGATATACGCCAAGAAAAGGCAAATCGAAGCTGATGGCTTTAAATCCTTAAAGAAAAAAAATGCCCAGGAAGGATGGGAAATTCTATGAAATGAGATATTGAAGGTACAATTGCAAACAATTCTCACAGGAAGGAAAAATGAGAGAAATCAAAAGAGGCCAGTGATGATACATGGAGAGTTCTTTAAAGTGTGGGAGAGAAATGGGATGTTTGTAGGAAATGGAAGGAACAAAACATCATCAAAGATGGATACAAGGTAGTTACCAGAATCTCTAGAAATTATAAGAAAAGCTACAACTCAGAATGAGTTGAGGAGTGCAAGAAATACTAAAATAAAAAATAACTGTGTAAGCCAGAAATAAAAAGAAAACCAAAGACAGCATAAGTCTGTTCAGGAAAGAAGTGGTGATGGGTGATATTAAGAAGGCAGAACATTTTAACTCCTTCTGTATTTTGTATCTGTCTTTTGTAAGAAGAGAAATAGAACCCTAGCTGGTCCTAGTTTTGCCACTGGAGGAACGAGGAAATAGCAGCTTAAGACTGACAAAGAGACTAATTGAAATGAATTCAAGTCTCTAGAGCCACATGAATTACAAGTAAAGGTAGTTGCAGGACCTCTCTAAATTATTTTTGAGATTCCTGGAGGAGAGGAGCCTGAATGTCATTCTTCTTCTTGTGCCATATCCGTCATCGGACGTTGGCGATCATGTTGGCAATCCTATTTTTATCAACAACCGCATGAAACATGGCTGCTGAGTTTTGTCCAAAGCAGACCCTCAGATTTTGAAGCCATGATGTTTTTCGGCCTGGACCTTGTTTGCCTTCAATCCTTCAATGAATGTCATACCCATTTTCAAAAAGCAGGAGGAGGTGAATCTTGGAATTACAACCTGTCACCTTGATCTATACTAGGCAAGATCTTTGAACAGATGACCAAATATCTTGCGTGTGAGCACTTGGATAGACATGCTACAGTTAACAAGAGCTAGTATGGGTTGTTCCAAATGAATCATGCTAGACTAATCTCCCACTCTCTTTTTAATAGAGTTATTAGCCTTGTAAATCAATCAGGGGAATGCTGTAGTCATAGTGTATGTGGACCTCAGCAATGCTTTTGTCAGAGTGTCCCATGATTTCTTCCCTCATAAAATGTAAATATGGGCTAGATGTTAGATGGATTCACAGTTGGATTACAATATCTAAAGAATGTTCCTTAAAATGCCTCCAGCTTGGAAGAAAGTATTGAGTGGATGGCTATAAAACTCTATTTTGAGCCCTGTGCTGTTCTATATTTTTATCAGCAACTTAGACAAGGAAGTTGGGGAGACAGTTATAGAGTCTGCAGAAGATTCGGTGCTGGGAGGGGTAACTAATACAGTAGATAGAATTTAAAAAAAAGATTTAATCAGACTTGAGCAGTAGGCTAAAATGGACAGGTTAACATTTAATATGTAGCTCTGCGTTTAGATCGTAAAAATATGAGGCTCATGTACAGAGTGGAAGAGACATAGCACAGCAGTAGTCCAAGCGAAACAGATCTGGCTGTCCTTCTCAACCACATACTAAACATGAGTCAGCAGTGTGATGCAGATGCTAAAAAGGCAAATAGCTATCTTAGGGTGCATTAACAGGAATATAGA
The DNA here is from genome assembly GCA_032468155.1 of Oxyrhabdium leporinum. Lineage (NCBI taxonomy): Eukaryota > Metazoa > Chordata > Lepidosauria > Squamata > Cyclocoridae > Oxyrhabdium > Oxyrhabdium leporinum. The sequence goes on along the minus strand of JANHFL010007010.1, from coordinate 44,284 downwards.
ATCCAAATCACGGGAAATAATCCCCCCCTCTCTCGTCAGACTCCATTTGGAGTGCTGTGTTCAGTTCAGTTTTAACCACAGTTCAAGGAGGATAGGGACAAACTGAAGAAAGTTCCAAGGAAGGCTACCAAGATGATGAGGCGTCTGGACTTATTTAACTTACAGAAAAAAATAGACTGGCCTCCAGAAACGTGGAACACCATCCCTATATTTAAATCTTTGACTAGTTTGATGATATGCCCTCATTTTTGTAAGTTCAGTGATGTGGGAAGTTTGGAAAATGTGACAATCTTAAATTTTTAATTCCAAGGTCCCCACTATTGCATTGAAGAGCAAGAATACACAAGGCTTTCTTAGGGCCGATAGAAAGGCACACAGACAAAAAACTATCATATTGTCAGCATTTAACAGAGTTTTAATTTTAATATCACTCTCTTGGCCCAATGAGAGGGAGAGAGGGGTGGAGAGAGAGAGAGAGAATATGACAAAAAATGGGATTAAAAACAATAACAACTATAAACTGTTGGGACAATTAGACATCCTTCAGAATTATTTCTGACCTTCACTCTAGTAACTCACGCTTTTTAAATATTATTTAATAATGTTCAAATCTTTAACGGTGTGCTACAGTTTAGTCTTGGAGATCAAATCAAATGCAAACTTAATTATGAGCCATGAATAGGGATGAACTATGTTGCATAGAATACTTTTCTCCCAAATTCTATAACACTATAAGTAGACCTCAATTGGGACCAGAATTTGTGTTTCTAAGCAAAGTGGTTGTTAAGTGAGTCACACCTGATTTTATGACCTTTTTTGCCACATTTTTTAAGCAAATCACTGCAATTGTTAAGTGAGCTAGGCAGGTTCCCCCATTGACTTTGCTTGTCACAAATGTCAATCACATGATGCTGCAATTTTTGTAAATCAAGCATCAAATCAAGCATCAACATTTTGATTACATAACCGTGGGGAGGTTGCAATGATCATAAGTGCAACAACCAGTTGTCACTTTTTTCAGTGCTGTTGTAACTTCAAATGTCACTGAATGAATAGTTGTAACCCAAGGACTACCTGTACAGAGTGTAGTATAGTATACAGTATAAATCTGCCTACCCTGAACTCTGATGGTTTATCTCTCGGGATGGGTTCAGAATCAAGCCAATATAGGAATTCAGCCAGCAGATGTTTAGTATACATATTACTTGTTTAGCTCAAAAAAAGTTGCCACAGTCATTTTCCCTCCTCTCTTATAGATTGTAATTATAATAGCCAAGCCTTGATCCTTCAGAATCTTGGTGGAATTATCTATGGCCATGAAGAAGGAAGGCAGTGCAGATGTCCATCACTTCAAATTACTGCATATAATTTCTTAAGGCATAATTCTAATCTGGAACCTTCCTTGTTTTGTATTTTTAAAGTAGACCTTTGATTTCAGAATGTGAAACTTGGGGCCATGCAGTTAAAGAGATCACTTCTAACTCCAAATCTAGGAATGGGTGCTGTGTCTGGACATACAAGGTAGCAAAATGTTCTTCCTAAACACTATTTGATATACGAGAGGACAGATACAAGATACTATTTAGATGAGATGGAGCTACCAGGCTCCAGAAAATAGCAGGATGCTTTAAGTGAGCAGCTGCTATCAGTTGCTGTCATGATTCTCTTGAGGCTTTCTTTTTAAATGGAGCAACTGCTACAGTCCTAATAACTTTGAGAAGGAGTAAGAAGTGTGATTTCTTTTTTTATCATCTAAAAAATTGGTTCAGATCTCTCCTGAGCTTTTCATAACCATAACTCAACCGGGCTTGAGATTTACAGGTATAGCTCCCGATAAGATGCAGGAATGATATAGTTATTGTATCCCCATTTAAGTCTATGATTTTTGTGATGGGGTTGAGGGGTTAGAAAATACAATTATCAGATTTCCAGATGACTCAAAGATAAAGAGGATAGCAAACATCTTAAGAGGACACTATTAAGATTCAAGAATATTTTGATGAGACATGGTTATCCAGCATTTTCTAGAAAACAAAATGTTAAAAATGGTTAAATTATAAAGGAAGAGATTTTGATTGGACAGCAGGAAGGATTTCCCAATTATAAGAGCATTTAATAATGGACAAGACTGCTCGAGGAGATGGTGGTCTGTTCTTCACTGGAAGTGTTTAATAAAAGCTGAATCGTCATCTGTCAGGGATGCTGAAGCAGTAGATTCTTGCACTTGACAATGAGTCAAGATGATTTTCAAGATCCTTTCCATTTCTTCCATCATTCATTCATTTATTCATTCAATTCTTTATTAGGTTTATATCCTGCCTTTCACCCTATGGCCTTCTGTGGCTCACAGTGAATTTAAACCTGGGTCTCCCTGATCCTAGTCTAACTCCTTAACTATACATGAAAGTAGAAGAGCAAACATTAAAGCTAGTACGAGGTGAATTGTATTCGTTGAAATTGCTCTTGTTCTATGATACGAACCAGAAGGCATTAGAAAAATGGCTATACTGAAAGCTGTAGATGCATGAAGATGTCATCTTAACAGAACCTTTTTCACACACATGCCCTGGCCATATTCCTTCCATAAACACCATGCACATTGCAAAGGCATATTTTAGGGGTTTTTTTCTCCTGATACAGAGCAATTGCCTTACCAAACAAGCACCTCTCATCCTGCATATTATTTGCCATGTTATTTCCTCTTTTGCCATTCAAATAAATCCTTTTGAAGTTCTTTGTCAGCCAAGGATTTTCCATTCTACCTTACTGCTGTGCCATTGTACTCTCTCCAACTGGGAAGGCCCACACATCTTATTAACCTATGAATAGGTGATAGACCAGACCTGCAGAGAACAGAGGCTTCCCTTTGGTTTCCGCAAATGGTAGGAAAACATGACAGCAGCCCCAAAAAGAAAACTGCCATCTTCTTTGATTCAAACAACTGAAACCTTTGGAGGGATTTCCTGATGTACTTAAAATAGTAATGGTGAGGTGATGTTGCAACCCTTTAGACATTTCCCCAAGGATCATCCCACTTAACTCTGTAAAACATATTTCTAATTCGACCTGTATAGGATTGCTTTGTAAGATTCAGTGCTACAGCTGGCTCCAATAAACTGAAAAACTGCTGCCCTATCAGCAGAGAAGAATTATTTTCATGGAAGAGCACTAGGAAAGACGGTGGAGAAAAAAACTATATCCCTGGGAAAGGGACTAGAATCCGTCTTCCCATTGGCCTTAATGAGCTGATTGTTCATTTTTTAAAAATGAGAGTTTGTTCCCTCCTCGATGGAAGAAATTCAAGAGAAACACATTAAAGTTGACAGAACTAGAAACTACTTTGAAGACAGATTGAAAAAACTGAAAGTGTTTAACATTACGAGGAGACTCAGGGGGAAACAAGGGCCCTGAAAGGATGTCAAAGAGAAGAAGATTGAGATTCAATCTCAGGTGTTTCAGGTGCAGGACACAGAGGAACTGATTTATGATACTTTATAGGAAAGCTGCTACCAACCGCATCTAGAATTGGCATAGCCTCTTCCAACCTGCCAATAATTTTATTTCAGCGGGACCTAGGAAGGAAGAAAGGAGGCCAGAGATTCTCGCATGCCTCAGTAAATTGTTGGTCCATTGGACAAATATGCATAACATGATTTTAAGAAAAGTATTTTATTTCCCTTTCATTTAGTTAAAAATGCGTATACATTTTTAGAATGATACTCTGCAAATCCAGCATTCCGTCTCCAACACTGACCTCTTCTGGCCATTACTGATGAAACCTAAGCAGTTTTCAGCCATCAAAGAGCAGGGCAATACCTTACAAATTGTGTTGCTAGTCTTCAGTAAATTATTTTGTAATCTCAAAGTAACCTTTTGCAGAGGAAGATGCCTCATCTACCTTTGCAGGATGTCCTGCTGAGATCTGGTCCCCCTCTCTTGGGCCGCTTAGAATTATTAGTTCTGCCCATCACTGCATTCCTAACACAGAAACACATTTGAATCAACAGCTTGTTATGAGGCCCTACATTGCATCCCTGTCTGAGTCTCTTCCTTATCTATCTCTTTTCCAATCAGGTGTTCAATCAGCTGACAGCAAAGAGATCATTTTCTGGCTTGCGGACCAGCGCGGGTGTGTGTGTGGGGGGTGGTGGTGTTTCCCCTCATACAAATGGAGTGTAAGTGGGGATGTGTGCGCGCGCTCGCTCACCACTTCTGAGACCGGGAAGGGTTCAAGGCCCAGTAATGGGCCACAGCCTGAGGGTTGGGGACCCCTGCCCTACGTGAGTGAAAAGACAATTGCTACTAAATTAAATAGGAAATCCTGGCGCAAACAAATAAAATGACCTGCTAGGAAATGCTTCTCCAGATCTGCTTCTGAATTTAAATTGGACAGCCTTCAGCTAGCTATTCCTTTCATAATTTTTAAAGAAATCTAGGCAAGAACTGTCTGCACAGGATATTCATTCCAAAACACACTACAGCAAGAACTTCTTTGTATTTCAGGTATTGATTTTTCCACTGTAGGACAGAGAAGTGAAAAGAATTTTGGTTTTCTTCAAAAGTAGATCAGCGGATCCATTTTCACTACCATCTCTGAAGCCATAGAATATTAGAGAAATGTATCCCAAAAGATCCCCTATCAAAGCAATTTTCCTTCCAGTTTGGGGATTGCACACGCAGTGTGGTCTATATAGACTTGTATTGGAGGTCCGGGAGGAACTCAACATAAGTCTGCACTGCCAGAAGCAAATCTTGATGCAGCCATTTTCCCATGTGTCTAATTTGCTGCTTTATTCACTGAACTAGCCTCTTCAACCTACAACTTGTCAGATGTGTTGAACTACAACTTTTTTTTTAAAGAGTGGTAGAGACACATCACCAATATCTTGAGGATGCCAAGATATTAATGAAATACTGATTGAAATAGCTTTCCCAAATAGTACTTTTCAGATGTGTTGGACTTCAGCTTCCAAAATTCCCTGACAGCATCATCCCAAAGATTTAGAGCAGTATTATTCAAACTTGACCGCTTTAGGAGATGTGGACTCCCAGAATTTCCTAGTGAGCAAGACGGGGAAAGTTAATTTTCACACTTTCCTGCTCCAGTCCTCTTTGAAACTGGTTTCTGCTAGCCTCTAAACATTTATTTTTGAAATACAAAAACATTTCTGCTTCTCAGAGTCCTTTTCTTCTTGACGGAATTGACCAGGCTTCCTGAAATTGGTGGGGCAATTTTGGAAGTCCCACCTGGAAGAAAGTTTCAGGCACCCTCTTGTGTTAATGAAAGTAGAGAAAAATAGTTCTATTTCTTTTTTTGTGCACTTTTTTTTTGACGGGTGTTTTCTTATCCTGTTTTCCAGTGTCACCAAGCAACAGCAGGGGATCAGGTCAGTAAAGATGCTGTATGCCTTGAGAAAACTGCGCGTGCTACATTCGCCATCACATATAAAATTCTCCTTTCCCTATGATGCACAAATTTTGACCATTACAAAATCTTGATTACCTCCAGACCAAAACTGGCTTTTCTCTTTTTATTTCCTCTCTCATTTCATAATCCCCTCCACTTTTTATTATGACACAGGCCTCAAATGCAAGGCAATATAAAAACCCCAAGCATTAGAATCATCAGCCACAAAATTCTATTTCTGCTGGGTTTTTTGGTTTGTTTGTTTTACAAAGCTTGCAGGATTGCTTATAGTACACAAATGAGAGAGTTGGCAAGTAAAATTGGAGTGCTTAGTGTTTCTGTGAAGAGGTATAATCGTGTCCTTCCATTCCCCCATGCCATTTCCAGGTTTTCTGTACCCTCCCTCCACTTTTCCAAAATCCTGTATTCAAGAAACATCCCCCATTCCTTCATCTTTTTTCTCCTTGTTGTTTCTTTATTGGGAGATGGGAGAGAACACCCGAGAAATTTTGATCTTTTAGACTCAATCACCTTAAATGTAACTACGTTTTGTTATACTGCTTATAATATTAGGTAGACTTTATAGACTGGCACCTCTTGTTCTGTTTTTACTTTATTTTTAAAGTGTTTTTGTTGCACAACGTGTTTTTATTTTGGTCAGTGACCATGATAAAAATATTCTATTCTACTCACTTTAGATTTATACATTCTTTAAATAATCGTTTAATTTGGCAAGCATGTAATCAAAGTACAGAATAACCGACAGTACAATTTAAATATATTTACCTAATTAAGAATGTACTTCCTAGATTATTTTTTTAACGTAGACAAAGGCAAAGTTTACTTATAAGCAAACATTTGCAGCAATTAAAACTTATTTTAAAAAGGGGTGGGTGGGTGGATTGCCAATTAGAAATGACACCATAGTTCTCAGTTATTCTCTAGAGTACTTTAAAGTGTGGTAAAATACATTGAAAGATTAACAGCTTGCACCGTTGAACTAATTTGGATATCTGCATGGAGGGGGCAAAGAATGTCAAGTGTGTAATGCTAATGATATCATATCAAAATCACAATTTGTTACTTGCCTGAGATAATGTGACACAAATACAAAATGTGGGCAACTGCAGGATGATGCCAGTGCACACATGTCATTATTTGTTGACCTCACTGTAGTTTATTATAGCTATCTATGCAATTTGTGGGGACAGGAGGGTTCAATTATAATAAGCAGATGTGGAATGAGATAAATAGGACAAGAATCAGCAAGCAGAAAAGCATCATGCATATGTTATAGTGATCAGAAGGCAACAGGTAAAAGCAGAGAGACAATAAGCCAAGCTACTTTCCAGAAAGGATAATGTTCCCACAATTGAGAATAAGCTCAAGACTGCCATTTCTGTTCCTATGTTAAAAAATGAACAGAGATGCGAATCCCTGTCTGATGTAAACACACTAAATTTTATGGTTCTATAATAGCCCATATGTCAATTCTAAATACCTGTAAGACAATCTGAATTAACCTAAACCTCTGTTTTGCAGGATTTAGATCATATGGATAGACCTGAGTTTTATTTCTAGCAGGGAAACGGAATCTAATGGCCCTTCTTTGGTGTAAACATCATTCTTTCTAGTGCCACACGACCAAGAGCCAATTAGAAATATGCTGCCCTAGCCCTAAATTAAAGCAGATTATCAACAGATAATCATCACGCAAGAACTCAGGAGTTATTATGCTCCCTTATTGGATACTCATATGAGACCCTCCTTCCTGGTCTAATACAATTAAGCCAGTAGCAAATCTGGCCCAGGTCATACTAGAATGAAAACAAAGTAACTTTCATTGAAATCATAAACCCCAAAACAAAGAAGGAAAACTTGAAACTAGAGTAAGTCAATTTTGAAAGCAATCTAATACCTACGGTATTGTATTAGCCCACAATCCAGTATCAGGCAAGAAACTAATCAGGTGGATTCTTATGTAAAAGAAAACTCTTTTTCTCTGCCAACTGAAACATGAAGCAAACTAGATGGTCACCCAACAAAATCACAGATACCATGGACACAGTCAAACTGAAATGTATTGCAGGTAACAATCACCAATCTCAGTCCAAGAAACATTGTTAAGACTTGCTAGAGTGTCCTGGATCTTTCTTTCTTTCTACTTTGGGGGCCTTCAACAGACTAAGTTTCTTGGGTAACTTAGCACTGGCCTTCATTACCACCTCATGCTCAATCTTCTTTCGGATGGTAACCTCCAGATTCTGCAGAGAGAGGAAGAGAGAAAGGCTCAGTTTATAGAATGACAGTTAGGCAACTCATGACAATTAAGCAATAATTGCTTAAGCCTGTAAATGTTCAAGTGTCTTGCTAGATTATGAACAAAGGTACTTTTTAACTCCGTAAGAAGCAGGATCTTTTTTTTTTTGGTTATCCTTTATAAAATACACATTAAATCAGCTTAGAGTAACATTAAACAAAAATGAAAACAGCAACCTGATTCCAAAAATACCTACAATTCAAAGGATTTTTTAAAAAAACGTCAAAACTTTAAGACAAGGAAAGCACCCTGGGAGAGAGTTTTGTAGATTATGTACTTGAGTGGAAAAACCCTTCACACATCATCAAATCCAGCTCTGCCATCAGGCAAAGTGAGAGTTCTTCATACAACTGACCTTGGATATTACACAATAGCAATATCTTCATATTTGCTGGAGCTGCGAAGTATGATTTTGAATAGAGGCCAGACAAAAGATGCCATTTGGCTTCTGGTACCTATCTATATATTAAAAGGCTAGACTGCACCTACCAGGAGCACCAGCATGTTTTTCATACCTATGCAAGTTTCTGTGGGAGTAGATACAGTACTCTTTTTCAGTACCCATATAGGGTCTCAAAATCTACACCAGCACTTTTAATTGTATTGACAAACAAAAAGACAGTTAATGAAGTTCTATAATTTAGACAAAACATCTTCACAGTCAGCTGTCTAATTAAAAATTCTGCAGTCAAACTTTGTATGCACCACAAGTTTTGAACTCTCTTCCAGGGCTACACTTTGCAGTAGTTACCAGACCGTAGATAACTGGCTAAAGTATTCAAGTTCAGAAAAGGATACAAATATGAATTATGTCACATCCATAAACTTGTAGTGAAAACAAACTCTGTGCCTGAGGTGATTATTGGTGGACAAAGGGTTGAGATTGAGAGTCAGCACACCTTTTTCACTTTCTGTTGCTGGATCACCCGAGTTTTCTTGGGCGCAATTACACGACCTGTGAGAGGAACCAAATAATTAAAATATATTTTGTTCTTGCATCAATGTCTCATGAAAAAAAACTACAATAGATTAATTTCTATTACATTTGTTAGATTTCCCCAACATGGTGCCTTCCAGGTGCGGAAGACTTATTTCCTATATTTTGCGGCCTGCATGATAGCAGTTTGTGAAGGAATCCAGACACACCTGGAAAGCACCAGATTGGGGGAGTGGCTGGTGTTTAGAATACAATCTGCCCAACATATGTTCTTCCTGCCGCTCTGAAAAAGCTCTTTAACACACTGTGTGCTACTCAACCACTATTGCTGTTCAAAGTATTTAAAAATATATATGAATAATTGAAAGACTGTTTGGAAAGATTGTGTTTAGAAATCTTCCATAATAACCCTAAAGATCATGCAAACTTACACTAACCAAAGTTGGCGTCAATAAAGGAGAACGTCTGTAGCTCGGGGCTGAAATGAAGGGCCTTCAGCGCTCTCTGAGCTTGATCATTTTCTTGCAGACGTTTCATTACCCAAACTAGGTAACATCATCAGTGCTAGTGATGTTAGACTACCTTTGATAATGCTACCTAGTTTACGTAAGGAAATCAAGTTCCGACAGCACCAAGGACTCCTCAAAGCTGGTTTCAAAATAGAGTAACTGCTAGTGCTGAGTAAGCAGGCTACTTCTCTGGTTCAATTCTATAACACTTTTTGTGTTACCCTTAAACAGCTTCAGGCACTGTACAAGATGGTTCCCCCACGTCCCCTTTTAGAGCAACCTCTAAGGTAAATGAGGCTCAGAGACAGCAAGTGGACCAAAGGCCATTCAGGGAACTTCAAAACTGCAGGGATCTGAACCCAGTCCTACCTTAGAATACGAAGCCTGAAGGGTATGTGAATTATCCACAATCCGCCACAATAAGAGGCATCATCTTTGATGCACTAAAGCGGTCTTTCTCCAACTGGGCAACTTTGAGAAGCATGGACCAACTTCCAGAATCTCCCAGCCAGGCATGGGTGGCTGGGGGATCCTGGGAGTTGAAGTCCGTGCCTCTTAAAGTCGCCCAATTTGAGAAACATTGCCCTACAGTAAAGCATATCTCAAAGCTGGGTCCATCTGCTTCGCTTCTGTCGCAGGTTTCACTCCCAAAAGAAGCGCTTCAGCTGTAGCCTCAAAGAAGGAAAGGGCCTTGCTGAAGAGCAGCGTGTAGTTTATAGCTGCAACGAGCTTTCAGGCACGCCGTAAATACTGAGACGACCCCAACGACGACTAGGGCTCTCTGACTGACCGCTATTCGCCCATCGATTAGGACCCAGATGGTAACATTGCTAACACAGAAGCTTATTACCGCCACGGCCACGGAGTGCTGCAATAAAAATGAAACATGTACAAGTGAAACACCCTGAAGCTCCACGTCACTCTTATCCTACCTAGATTGTGCTTAACCAGAGTGTATAAAAAGCCCGCTCTTCCGACGAACCGAAAGAAAGGTGGGTGACTCTCAGCCTGCTTCCTGTTTAGGAACCAAGCAAGGCTAGCGATACTAGGCCAGTTTCACCCCCGGCGCCTTTTCCCAGCTATACTACCTCCTTTGCGAAGGCCGCGGGCAGCCGCCGCCGCCGCCGCCTTCTTCCCCGCGGAGGCCGTCTTGCGCGCCTTGAATTTCTGCTTGCCCTGAGCCATCGATGCCAGCGAGCCCTCCGCCACGCCCCCAGCCGCGAGAAGCAGAGCCGGAACTGCCCAGGCGCTGCTGGGATAGAAAGCGTCCCTGCCGCCGCCGCTGCCGCCGCCGCCGGGCTTAGCCATTTAGGCGCAGGCGCGAAGTTGGGAGCTGAAGCGCCAGGGCTTTGCATTGGTGCTTGCGAAAGCCTTTCCTTTTTGATTGAAGGCTTGGAAGGGGCTCGATGCCGACGGCAACAAAAGCAGCCGTTAGTGGGCCGCAACTACCGAACCGTTTGTTCGTGGCTAAGCCACCAGGGTCACAGGAGGACAATTTGATTGTGGGAGACGCGGTGTGCCTCCTTTCCCAGAAGTGTTGCGTTAGATCTCGTGGCTAAAGGACGACGTCACTGCGGTTGTCGTTTTAATTTCCTTGGGCTTGTCACTTCGCCCGGAGAAACGGCAGGTTTGTTTTTCACACGAATTGAGTTTCATTTCTGGGCAGCCTCTTTTGTTTTATAGCTGGAAAGCTTTGTCGCAGCACCGTTGGATTTAAGCTCTTTGGCAAGGTTGAAATAATACAGCGTCAACACGAATTAGCATTGCTATTTATGGAACTTCTTGTTTTCTGGTCTGACGTGATTAATTCCGTGTCTGTACTAACTATTCTAACCCAGCAAGTGCCTCAGTTCTCTATCCTTCTAGGGACAGCTGTTACCTGCAGTGCAGAACTGTTTGCTCAAGAAGAAGAAAAAAATACTCATCCCTCAGTCAAGCATGCAAAATCAGTTAGATTTATACAGCTTCTATAAAACGACTGTGGCTTATAATTAAGGCAGAATGCTACCGAGAACGCAGGTGTAACATTTGCAATGTTGAGTTCAGTGAAAAAATCAAACACTTTTTTCCTTGACTTTGTAAGAATTCAGGCTGATTGGACAGAGGATGCACCAGCAGTTCCATTAAAAATACTATTGGTATCTCCTAAACTTGTAACTATGTTTTTTTCCAGTGAATGAGGCTTCTTTGCCCAGTTTAAGATCCCTTGAATATGCTAGTGTAATAATCCTGATTGATTCATTTGCCCATAATAGGTATGTGACAGAACTTTTTGAGTTTTCTTTGTACTGTCACAGAGTATCTGCCAAGATCCAGTTATCAGACATATGCAATATCTTATCTGACTGATCATCAAACCATTCTAGTCTCAATTGCAGTCCTAGCTATATTCAGTAATTTGGCTCTTGTGAAGCTTGAACAGGAACATCAGAATTGCTCTTTCAGCTTAGGAGTCTGACAGGTCTTTTCTGACTTAACAAGTTTTATTAAAAGACATAAACTTTCCTGAATTGCAATTCATTTCATCAGATGCAACTTCTAGATGGGCTTTCCAGCCGTCTTTTTCAGATCTAAATTGTTATAATCTCTGACTGAATTGAAAATGTCTTTAGATGAACTGTAAGTGCTTATTTACAAACAATTGCTTTAAAAACTTGGAGGGCTGGCCCTTGTAGGTTTTTTAATTGCTTAGATTTAGCAGGATGCTTCCTTTGGATTTTATTGAAAAATATGAATAGGTTTGTATAATAAAAATATTTTATTTTATAATAAAAAATAACTCAAATAACTATTTCATTCATAGAAAGCTGCTATAACTTCATGTTTTTTAGTTGTTTCCAAATAGCAGTCAATCTGGATTGGTGAGGTGCCATCTCTACTATACAGGAAGTTTTTAACCATGGTTTACAAACAGCATCTGAACTGAAGTCAGCATCTGGTTGGCTTGCTGGGCCGAGCAGCTAAACAGGATCTAGCTTGATTAGTGCTTGAATAGGAATTTTCCAACGTATCCCAGACCCTCAGAAGTAAAAAAAAAAAAAAATTACCAGAAGGGAAACATTTTCATATTCCTTCTAGAAAAAACACATGGATGTGTTCATTAACTAGTACAACTCAGCTGCGGAAGGCTGTTCCTTACAAATATGATTATGCTAAACCCAAATAAGCTTGCTATGTGAACTCAAGCCATTATGTGAAATTTTTAATATGGTAAATACCAGTGTAACCCAGATAAACAAAAGCTGAGAGCAAAAAAGTTTATGAAATACGAATCTAGATGATCCTTCATTTTATCTTTCTTTCCCCTGTCCTGGCACACACAGTTCCTATAATTAATAGCATATAACTGTTATATTCTGAGCAAAACAAAGAAAGGCTAAGGAGATAGCACTGTTTATTTATGGTGCTTGGGACAAAACAATGGGCTTAAGTTTAAATAATTGGGGAACAAGTGCAGACGATACAAGAAAAGACAGCAAAATGTAGTTGGCCATGGAATGCGCTCTCTCTCTTTCTCACACACAGACTCACAGACATGTCAATTCACATATTCCAATTGCTTCATGTACCAACTGCAAAGAGTACTTTTGTTGTTTGGAGGAAAAAAAAGACACTGATTTGCACACCATTTCCGGCCATATTTTCTCTCTATCCATAAACTCAGTTCAAAGTTCAGCTTCTGAACCAGATGCAGAGTCTGAATAATCTGCAACCAGAGAAGAAGCAAAACTAGAGGGAGGGCTCCCTTCAGCCTTTTGGGACCCGCCTGAAGGCCTAGCGGAAGAGTCAAAGAACATTTCACTTGCTCCATTGTCCTGCCTGTTGACTTGTGCTGGGGCATCAGAGATGTTACTCTCCCCTTCACTGGAAGTTTGCTTGGTATCCCTGGATTTCCGACACACAACACCCAGGCTGTTCAGAGGTACAAGGGACTTGCTAGATGGAGATTTCCCAACAAATGCCAACTTTTTCAGGGTGTCATTGGTTTTGGAACTTGAGAACCATGGGCGATCCACAATCTCATTGCGTTTTTGTTTCTGCTTGTCTTCGTAGGCTGAAAAGGAAGAAGTAAGCATGCTACAATGACAGAAAATAGGACTAACAGAGGTCTAGTTATGAAACTCAGCTCACTCTATTAGTAGATTTCTGTATTTGGGATATAGGGTGAGCAATTTTCCAACTCTAAATGGAAAAATCCTAAAAATAATCACTGCATGGAGGAAGATAACAAATTCAGCAATTATTAAAAATTACACTCACAATAGCAAAGGTGTGGAATCAATTTACCAGCAAAATATACAGTATGTCTTGTTAAAATCAGTATTTGTATTACCCATATATAATAAAGGAGATTAAGAAGCACTGTTTGGGAAGTGGGGCAGCAATCTAAATCCACCTCTTAAAAGCAATTTCTTCTACAGTGCATCCAACAAAATGTGACACTTTGTCAAGCCACATTCTTGTATGAGGAAGTCCTATCCTTGAGCCCCACATCCTTCCCCCTGCAAAGACCCCTTTACGTACAGTCAAGACTCTGGTACTTGAGGAGCGCTGCCAGATGCCGATCTTCTTCAGCTTCCTGCACAAGTGGGATGCTTAAGTTTGCTCTTGCCTGCAAAGCAAGGTCTTTTTTCTCTTCTTCTTGCAGAACTTTCTTCTCTTCCTATGAGAAGGGAAAGAGGACAGAAGCAGCACAACACATGAGGCACAGCCACTATTGTCATGAAGCCGAACAGACCAAAAAAAGGCATAGGCCAAAGAGAAAACGGGTTTGAAAAATACAATACAGGAGAAAAGTGACACCTTTTTAAATACTACCTCCAAAGAGCCCAGTTATCCCAAAGAAGCGTAAGAAAATTAAAGTAAGAACAAGCCCACAATTTTAATTCAAGATTTTCCTTTTCAGTCTTTTGTTTGGTTATCTGTAGTTACTACATTATGACTTCCTATATAAAAATTGGTTGTTACATAACTGGCTTATGTAATAGAATAGTATAACATAAAATCCTGCTACCCTGAATTTGAAAATACTTCTATTACAAATCCATACAATCCATAGAAAATAAAAATGTGGAGGTTTTTTTTTAAAGCTTTTGAAAGGAGAAACAGGGTAGAGATAAGATGGAAGAACGATGAACGCAGAAACAATTCTTTTTTAAAAAATGAGATGTACAACATAATGGGAAATGACAATGTTGAAAAGTTTATCAGATTTTTTAAAAAGAAAAATGAAATGCAATTGCAGTTCTTCTATTCTGTATTAATTTGCTGAACTTTAGAAGCATCATTCTAGGAATATTCAAAGGAACCCTTCTCTCTTCCTCTACTGTAATTTCCCATCATTTACCCTGAATTTCCGCCGAAGAAGGCTGTTGAGTGCAAAATCATCCTTCCAGGCACTTTGAGCCTCCTGAATATTCTGGAGGGTAGGGAGAGCTCGCTGAAGCTTGCTCTGATCCTGTGTGCCGTGCTCCAATCGATACATAGCATCTGTCTCCAGCTTCTGCTTCTCCTCGTGGGCTAAGAATCAGACACACATATCAAGCAAGGCCCAGTTAAATGAATGCTCAAGGATGCTACTGGTCCCAAAACTCACCTGTGGCCACTATTTGTTCACTAGCTTCAGCATCCCAGCGTTCTTCCTTACGTCGGGCACCACTGACAATGACATAGTCACAACTGGCAGGATCAGTCTGCATTTCAATATAGTTGGGGCAAAGGTGGCACTTCATACGGAACCTATAAAGTCAAACGTAACGCAGCAAGAAGGGGAATGAGGACACCAGGTCTGAGGCTATGAATGCCAGAAACCCTAAAAGCCACCTTCCTGCCTTCATGCCAAATATCTTTCTTTTCTCATGCAAGCCCAATGATCCAAAGAGATCTGTTTTTGTTCTGGATTACTGACCACTCAATGTAAAAGAATTAGCAGCCTGAACTCAACTTTTTAAGAAATTGTGGATTTAGGAATGGCCTCAAAGTACACTCCAGCAGTATCTTGTGACATTTTGGTTACTAGCTGGATACTGAGCAAGCTTTGGCTCTGGGATGCAGCTTTGTGCTTCTTGTATGTTTGTTTATTTATTTATTTATTGATCTAATTTATATACCGCCCCATTCCGAAGACTCGGGGCGGTTCACAACAACTATTTA
>JANHFL010007009.1:638049-654289 GCA_032468155.1 Oxyrhabdium leporinum | reverse complement strand
TCTTCTCTTCTCTTCTCTTCTCTTCTCTTCTCTTCTCGTCTCTTCTCTTCTCTTCTCTTCTCTTCTCTTCTCTTCTCCTCTCCTCTCCTCTCCCCTCCCCTCCTCTCCCCTCCTCTTCCCCCTTCCCCTTCTCCCTTCCCCCTTCTCCCTTCTCCCTTCTCATTTCTAATTGATAAATGATTTGATTATAACACATAGGATTGCTTTTTGGTTGATAGATTAGCAGTAGAGTATTTTGGTGGGCTTGATGGGTATAGTGGGCATACCAATGATTCAAAATGGGCCTGGACTTTCTATTTGTTTTCCTAGTTTTGGTGGGAACAGTGTAAAGACTTCTTTAGAGGCTAAGTAACCATTTGCATGACCTTCCCACTCAAAGTGGGAAATCATGCTGCAAACTTTTCAGTAATTCAAGTGCTGAATTTTGGAAGGGGCACTTTTGGAGAAATTGAATAAACAAACAATTAAAATCCTATTATTAAAGTTTTATCCCATTTACTAGACCTGTGTTAATTATGATCAGCATGAAGAAAGTACAGAAATACCTTTCTTTTACATAGACAAAATTCTATATGGAGAAATGCATTCGGTTTCTCAATCAAAACATATTTTCAACTTCTTTGTGCAATCCAGTAATTTCCTTTATCTGTTCTAATTTTTAACAAAGTTTTGACTCATTACATTGCTCCTCAGGATATACTTCTGATATATCATTTTTGTATGTCGTGACTTCAATGTTGTTGCTTCCTCAACTTTTCCATTTGAAAGGAAACCTTATTTTCTTTAAATTCTTTGAGCCTGACATTACCTTATTAGACTTTCTGTACTACTGTTCATTCATTGAATAGTAGTTCTCATATCTGGTAGTAGTAGCTTTATTAAGTCTTTGGTTATGTGGTCAGGATTGGGATTGACTCACTCCCTATAGTAACTTATATCCTCACATTATTATTCTCACAGAATCATACAGTTGGAAATGACTCAGAAATAATGTATCTTAACTGCTGCTCAATGCCGGATCTGCTGCAGCATTTCACACAGATCACTACATAGCTTGCATTGGTAGACCTCTAAGAGAGGGGACATATCGCTTTGTGAGGAAACATACTCCACTGGTTGACAGTTACTTTCAGGACATTTCTCCCTATATCTAACCTGGAACTATTCCCCTATAGTTTCAGCCCATTGGTTCTGGTCCTGTCTTCTTGGATGAAGGCAACAAGTCTACTTCCTCTTCAATATGACATCGAATGACATGTATCCAGAAATTGCTGTCTTACCTCCCCTTTTCTCTTCTATTAGCTAAGCTTAGCTCTTTTAAATAGTGACTAGTGAGACTGCAGTGCCAAACAATGGGCATGGTTTTACAAATGAGACCTATCCAAAGCAGAACAAAATAGGAAAATTACTTTCCATGACGTGGGCTCTATGTTAATACACCCCAATGTAGTATTTGTCTTTCTATTAACATTTATGTAACTCTATTGGCATATTTTCAAGTTGCATTCTGAGGACACCCAGATGCTTTTCACATGTACTATTGTCTTCCTGTAATTCTGCATTTCATTTTTCCCTCTCTAAATCGCAATTCTCCCTATTATATTTTTCTCCGTTCTTCCTCTCTTTTTTTGAAGATACGGACACCATTTGTACTCCTTCAGTTTTCTGAAATTTCACTGGTTCTCCCAAAATTTCTCAGACATTATAATCAGGAGCAAATATATATATATAGGACTGCAGATTAAGAAAAGATATATAGAAATCAGAAAACAAACCCAGAATTTATCTTTCTTTCCTAAACTAATGTGTTCCACCAAAATATTGGATTATTATTTTCAACATCTTCAGACAACCTATTATTTCTCTTGATAATCTTCCTCTCATAAGAGTTTTATTAGGTATATTAGCTTGAGACAATGTTTTATTCAAGCTCATCTACTGAATTTTATGGCTGAGAGTGCATTTCAGCTTAAGTCTCTCTAGTTCCAGTCAAGCATACTATTTAACACACTACTCAGGTCAGAGAGTGACAATATGAAGGGGTTTTCTTTTCAAGTGAATCAGGGTTTTGTTTTGTTTTTCTAAGAAAAATCCATGATGTATCTTGGACTGTATCCAAGTACTTGTGAGAGATCCTGCCCAAAAGCAAGAAACAGTATCTAAAGTGTTTGCAAGAGAAGAAATTCTTGCCAACACTCATCCAGTGACATCTGAGCAGAGAGAGAAATTCACATATGATTAAGTTAGACTGGCTGCCATTATCAATTAAGTTCATTTGAGATTTGGAGTTGATTTACGGGCTGCCAGAAAGATATCCTCTCTCCGCAGCTGTTTTGCTAAAGTCTGATGCTACCTTTGTGGAGGAAAGAGTAAAATCAAGAATGTTATTTATTTCCGAGAGAGACTAATTAGCTACAAATTAGATCAAATGATTGATTTCATTTTTCCATTGTTTAGTGCTGTTTGTTCACAGTAGGAGACTTTTCTTTGTTTATTTTGACCATTTTGCAAGTGATGGTGAAAGGAAGACTGAAGTGTGGTGGTATGTAAAAGTTAGAACTTGCCTTTGAAGTCAATAAACATATACTACACCCTGAGATTTCATGAGATTAATTTTATCTCATTTAAAAAAAAAATCATTTGGATGAAAATTCTGGTCATCCTAAAGTATCAATGTATATATTTTAGATGGATTCATGGAAACTATGAAACAATGAGGGTTGTTGTTTTTTAAATGCTAAGCTTTTGTTCATGTAAAAGATGCAAGAAACATGTCTGAGATTTCACAACTCCATCTCAATGAAGAAAAAAATGATGAATTTTTTGCATCTTTGGTGGAGGAATCGGGGAAGAAATTCGAACCTGTGACTTCTCCAGAGGAAATGTTTTGACTTTATGAAAAGCTCATTTCCCACCCAACTAGGAGTTCCAGCATTTTTTTTAAATGATGGCACCTTTGATTGCTTTGTAGATTTTTCTTTCTGTTTTTAAAATATTTTATTTTATTATATTGGCAGATATTTCTCTCCTAGGATGCAAAGAAAAAAAATATTTGCTGTGAATTTTGCATGGCATCAGGAATGCTCAGATCCACCCAGTTGCCCCAACTCTACCCCAAATAAAGGGATTACCCAGATAAAGGGGTCATCAAAATTAGTTTATTATATCAGATATTTAAAAGTGCAATCAAGAAAAAAAAAGAAGAGAAAAAAAGAAATAAAAGAAAACAAAATAAATGGAAAAGAAGTTTAGAAGTTGTATCAACCTGAATAAGAAATTGTAAAACAATAACATTTGATTAGTACTGCGTATAAAGTTATCTCATATAAAATGAGCACATTTAATGCTACAAAAAGATTGTTGACATTAGCATTTAGAACAAGAAGACTAGGTCAGTGGGCCAGGTTGTAGTGTCTTTTTAAGAAGAAAAGCTATATTCTTAAAACAAAAAAATAAAATGAAAGAAGACAAGAAGAAGATTCTTCCAAATCAAATAGAATTAAATTCTGGATGTAAATATGAATACATGAATATAAAATTCCTTTTTCTACACAAGCCTAGAAGAACAGGAGAATTTTGTCCATATTTATAAAATAAACTAAAACCCAAATAGATTGGACTAACTTACTCAAGACACCAAGGTCACTTACTGAAAACATTTTGTAACTGTGTTAGTAGGTTCTACCACATGTAGAATTTAATAAACATGAATAAGGGAAAAGATTTCAATACATGTGGCTCCTGTGATTCTTTATCGTCTGGTTCTGATCACAGTAGGGAAGATAAAAGACCTGGGAGCAAGGTATTTGGGGTGAGATTTCTAGTGGAAAGTTGGAGAGGATTACTTGATTGAAAGAATTTTGGAAACTCAGTCAAACCTTATGGTTTAAAATTTTATTAACAGAACAAATGTTTTTTAGACTGGAGAAGAGAAAGTATATTCAACAGTCATGGTTTGATATCGGAAACATTTAAAATTGTGTATTAAACATTTCAGAGTTAGAAGATAATGATGAAAATATAAAGATTTATGAAATATTTAATTCTATTCAACTCACTGTAATTTTGCTTCAAGAAATGTACAATTTAAAGGGTATGGTGTTAAAATTAAAACATAAATCTTTTGGCAAACAATATTGTGCTCCAGGTTCAAGCAAAGCAAAGGGAGTTGCTGTTCACATGGAATCACATCTTGATTTTAAACTGATTATGATTCAGAAAGTTAAGAAGTGAGACAACCAGCAGTTTTAATACCTACAGTAATTAAGAACAACTTTGGTATCAGCAAGAATTGCTGTGGAAATTGAAAACAATTCAGACTCAAATAATAGGATAATATGAAATCATAATTATATGAATACAAGGTGAAATAGATTCTTAGGAGAAAAAAATAAAATATAAAATATAACCAAATGTTCAACCTCTTGAAGAATGATGATATATGTTAAAGAACAGGAAATCCTGTATTTTGGAATGGAATTTTATTTATTATTCAGGAAGCCATCAAGTCACTCTCAACTAGATTATAAATTCTAAATCACTGAAATCCATACACAATGCTAAGCAATAAAATGTCACTCTATCTTGCTTCAAATCTGCTGACTGAACATGCAATATAAGCAATTGGGAACATCCATAATTGTTTTCCTGATCATATTTTTTTGGGGGAATCAGTGCCCACATCAGTCAGCATTTGTCAATAAGAATTCATGGTGAACTAGATGTCCCTGAAGGAGTGTGAGTTGGCATTGTGGTGGAAATTAATGGCCAGAAGGCAAAGTATGGCCCATGAAGTCTCTCTGGAAAAAAAGGAGAGTTCATGAGATCACCCACTTCTACTCCAGACAATGTTTCTTGTGAATACATTGCCGAAACTGAGATTTTTATAGTTTATTTGTGAATCAAATGGCTGGGAGTTGAGGGATCTCACGTCATAATGGACATAAGGTTCACAAAGCTTAATTTCTTAATTACTTTCAGAATTTGCTTAACTGCTTAAGTATTAGGAACTTTGGGACAGGTAAATTTTACAGTGCCCAGTGAGTTTCCTTCAATCCTTAGTGAAAGATGTTTTAAATGTAAGAGTAAGGATTTTAAAAATATTTTTGGATAATAAACAGCAAAAGATTGACTAGAACAGGTGGGTCAAATTCACATCATCATGGCAGGATCACATGACGTATCGGGACTTTTTCCCCTTTTGCTAAACTGGGCGGGAGTGGGGCCAGCACGTGATGCATTTGGCCCGCGGGCCTTGAGTGTGACACTCCTGGACTAGAACATTGTTTTTGTAAAGTTACAAATGGACCAAAGGTCCAGATGGATTTGAAATAAGATTTTGAAATTAATTATAAGACTGTGAAAGATTCACTTATAGACATGGAATCAAAATGCAGCAGTCAAAGCAAATAATCAAGGCTCATTGCAGTGTTTATTTTTTACAGTGCTCACAGGAGGGATCCTCTCTGGAGAATATTGAGAGAAACTCCTGCAGATAAAAGGATGCAAGCATATTTATACATTTCAGAAAGTAGATATACATATGCATAAATAATAGGTGATGTAAGCATATCACCTATTATTGGGGGCGGGGATTTATTATTTTTATTCTTTATATATTGGGGTTTTTATTGTCTGTAAGCCATCCATAGTCACTGACAGAGTGGATGGCTAAACAAACAAACAAAGAAACAAAATTAAGAAATCTGAGGTTATTTTCTTCCCTTTTACTGTTACTACCTCTAAGAAATACTCCTTTTCTTAGTAAAAAAGAAACAGGTCAGTATGTTGCCATAGAGATTTTGATAAAGCTTACTATGAACTACTATGAACTAAACTTTCAAAACCACTTTATTTGATTAACACACATTCCTTCTATGCTTCTATTGTGTTGACACCCATTCTTCTGAGAATTTATTTTCCTCGCATAGGTAAGAGATCAGATATGGGAAAAAGAGATCATTTGTTGCATTTTAAGGGAAGGTGATCAGTCACCAAAATTGTTTATACTTGTGATGAAGGTAGAAATTAATTCTTTACATATTTCTTTTCTTTTTCTTTACCACATTTTTATTTTTTCTTTTATACTTTTCTTCTTTTCTGCACTTTCTAGTTTGTTTGTTTTTGTATTTTTAAATTTTAATTTCAGTTGTAATGTTTAATAAAATTACAATATGAAAAAGTCAACATTTGTCACTGATTGTCTTGCCCCTGTGACCCATGCTAGCCATGTGTTACTTGTAAATAAGCTGCTCTTCTTATAACAAAATTTGAGATACAGCACATAAAATACATTTCCTTCCACTGAGTTATATCTCGACTGTGCCAAAAGACACTGTCTAGATGGCTGATTCGTGGTGATTTATTTATATAGTGTAATAAAGGAAGGCCAGGGATTATATACAGAATATATACAGTAACATATACTTTTTAGAAACATGCTTTTTAGTATGCTTTTCACTGGTGGAGGAAAGTTTTAACTTGTCAGTATAAAATGGAGAAGCCCCTTCTTACTACAGCTTTCTCCAGGTATGGGTTCTTTTTCTCACTCTCACTTCCAACTCCCACAAGTAAGCTGTCCACTATCACATAACTCACTAAGCTAGCTTAATTTTAGCCAAGTCCGACTAAAGTGTGAAACCAACTACATTTATAAACTATGTTTTTTGCAATAGATATATCTGTGAATCCAACTATTGTAGCTTATTCTTCCAACCAGGCTTAAAACAAATCATAGCTTACTAAAAAGAGCAAACCTAGCCATTACCTAAGAAGGAGTCACATTCTGTGATCCTCAGTTTGGGTGAGAAAGGAGCAGTGTTATTTATTTATTTTTACTTTATGTATTGCCAGTATTTCTAGTTGGCCCCATTTCCAAATAATTCTGCTAGTGATCAACAAAGATTAAAATAAGAAACATCAGAAAAATATAAAACTAAAACTATTAGAGCATTCTACATTCATCTTGGCTTAAAGGTACACCAAGAAAAGACCATTTTCACTTCAAGAAAGGAAGGAGGAAAAGGGAAGCATTTATCTTCAGGGAGGGGAAGGGGCTCCTATTGAGAAGTTCACCAATCTGCCCATGTTCCATATGCTTTGCAGGAGAATGGATTCTTAGCAGGTCCTATATAGATAGTCAGGATGGGCAGACAGATTCCATCCTGCTTGATGAAATTGCCTGATGGAAACTGCTTGATGGAATTTGAACACTGCATCATGTAAAGCTTCAATAGCAATTACCAGTGCTTTGAAATGAGTCCAAAAATCCAAAAAGCAAATGTACCACCACATTTTTCAACAGTTGCAACTTTCAGATCTCTAACCCAAATAGAGTAATTTTTACTAATCCAAGTGAGTATGAATTACTTATCTAGAGCATTCTTCTTCATATCGGACCATAATTAATTCAGCTCCCTGAGACTTCCGCCTGCTGTTAGATGGGAAATTTACATGTTAATCTGAGCAGGAACCAGAGATTCAGGAGGATTCCCAATTCACAAATTTGCATCTTTCAGGGAAGGATGACCTGTCCAGAGGAATGATTTGAGTAAAGATCTTGATATGATACCCCAATGTTCATGAACAATATTCATCTCAGAGGGTTAAATTTAAACTTCTTTTGTCCTATTCATATTCTCATAGCCTCTAGGAGCCAATTTAGGACTTTCACAGTATATCAATGAATATTAATGTATAACTGGTGTTGGAAGTTAAAACCCACCCCTCTCCTAGAAAAATGAAATATTTAGGATATACTAAAAAGGCAGAATGTTTCCCCTAAAAGAGAAGTAGAAACTCAGAGAGACCGAAACTCAACATCCCCCCACCTTTGTTAATGGGTCATTAAGGCCTGGACTAGTCTATTCTACATAACAAAGATCTACCTCCTTCAGGCAGAGCCATAAAATTGCCCTTCATTGCATAACCCAGCAAGATTCAACCAAACTCAGCACACAGACAACCTATAAAGCTAGCCATGACCTCTGACAGCAACCAATCAGGATACACTTCCTGTGCCCCAGGAAGTTCAAAGCCAGAGGGGGTATAAAATCAAGTGATTATCAGCATCTCTGCCCTTTTCTGCCCAGGACCTCAAACCATGTGATCCTGTCCACCATTAAACCATCTTTCCAAGCAGCCTCCGTGTTTCCAATGTCTTTTTCCCCACTTGGAACTGAACCCAGAAGGATATTTCTTCCAACAGATCCTACCAGCCTCCAAAAGAGACTAGGAATGAATAGATAACACCCAATTCTTGGGATTCTTTCACTTAGGTGATAAAAATAATTCAGCAAGTAATGTGCCAATGTGAAAACAGAATAATAGGATTGGAAGGGGCCCTCAGAGAACTTCTAGTCCAACCTCCTATTCAAGCAGAAAACTCCATACCATACAGAACTTTTGAATATTTGAAAGGGAACAAATACTTTTTTACAGGACAATAGTTAATTGATATTTCTTCAGGTTTGCTGACTAGCATTTTTTTTTTTGACAGAATAAATCAGATTGGTGGATATCATACACTACCAGATAATTGGGCCAATATATTTTTTTTCGTAGTTGAGATAGTATTATTTTTTTTTAGTGTTCTGTAACAACTCAGCAACAAAGATTTATTAACGGCTTAGATGTTAAAAAAAAAATAGTAAACCCAAAATTCATGTTATTAATATTCAAATCTTCAAGGCTTCTCCCAGAATACATATTTTAAAATAACATTTAATTTATAAGACATACATTTCCTGTAAAGCAATGAACCGAAATAAAGTATGACCCCCCACTACCATATATGGCCCTTACAATCCAATTTTTCTGCCTCCCCATGACTGAAGATTGCAAACTTTCCCTCCCCCCTCAAAAAAAAATGAAACAAAAATGATTTTTTACTACCTCAATGTTATTTTTCTATTTAATTTTAAGGATTAATTCATCAAATAAGCGTGTAAAGCCTACAGTAGAATAGCCTAATCTACTTTCAGCAAAATGACACCATCGGCATTGACAAAATCACCACCAGTCAATTGCAAAACACAGCTTTACTTGGAACAGCTTACATCCTGTGATGAGACTATGTTGTGATTTGAAATGTAAGCCATCTGGAGTCACCTATATGTGGGTTGGGTGGCTATATAGATTTGTTTAATATTTTATTTTATTTTTTAAAAAAATATTATTCAATGATAAGTTGTCCAAGTAAAGTGTAAGTGGCTATTTCTCTCTCTCTCTCTCTCTCTCTCTCTCTCTCTTTTTCTTTGTGTGTTTGTGTTCGTTCTGTCATGGTATATTCCTCTATTCAAGCCTTCTTCCCTTGCTACACTTCCATTAGCTTCAGGGGTGGGCTTCAAAAACCTTCGCAACAGGTTCGCTGCCTGGTTGCTGAGTGGGCGTGGCCATGGTGGGCATGGCCTAGTCAGCCTCCTGCACCACGGTGTGGAGAAGGGCGTTTTTGCCTTCCCTGAGGTCCAGAGGCTTTCGTGGAGCCTCTGGGGGGGGCAAAAAGGTCCACCCGAACCCCTGCGAACCCCCAGCAGCTCACCCCTGATTAGCTTCAAAGAGGAGATACCAGTGGGAAAGAGTCTATTTGATCTAATGCTTGAGGCACCAGGCTAAAACCCAGGAGAGTGTGAATTCTAGTCTTGCCTTAGTCCTGAAAGCCAGCTGGCTGATTCTGGGCCATTGACCAGAAGATTGGGAGTTCTAGTCTCACCTGAGCCATTAAAGTGACCTGGGTGACGTTGGACCAGTCCTCTCTCAGCCCAACCCACCTCACAGGAGTGTTGATGTGGGGGGAAAAGGAAGATGTATGAGATATATTCACCACCTCAAGTAATTTGTAAAAATAATAAAGGTGGGAGACAAATCAATGCATCAATAAGTAGACAAATAATTGGTTTTCTTCCCGCTATGAAGGGGAAATTGGAAAAGAGTTGGAGAACTTCTCCTTCCCTGAAGAAACTCAGAGAAGTTATCCATCCTGTTTTTCTCCCTACAGGTTTCCAAAAGGCCTTTTGTACAACTGTATCTCCAAATTAAACTCCCCATTCCCCATCAACTTTCTCAGTCTCTTACTCTTTGGTTGTACATTCGAAGGAGCCAACTGCCCTCACTGAATTCCTCTATTAATGATTATAACCCTGATGTTTCTCGCGCCTCAGCATCGAAGGAGAGCACAAGATAATAATTATGCACAAATGAATGTGGGTTTGTTGCATCTGTACAAAAAGGAATCGAGATGGAGAGTAGGATTTTTATTTTTTTCCCCTCCACGCCAAAGGTCTGCATCAGAAAACAGTGATGAAAGATGCTGCCCGCCCTCTCGGTCCCTTCTCTTTCTCTCTCTTTCAAAAAATAAAAATGGAAAAGTTACCTTTTATGTATGAGAGATCATTTTTCCCCTCCCCTGCCCATAGTTTGACAGATAATGTGGCAGTGTATGATGAAGGGTCTCATTTTGCAATGTGACTCGGATGTTATTTATTATCAAAATAAAAGTCACTTTGTGAATTGAAGTTTTTAATCATTATTTTCCTCCTTTCTGCCCGGCTTCCCCCCCCCCAAAAAAAATAAAAAACCCAACCCCACGGTTTTGTCAAAAGTCATGATGGAATTGCTCAGGCTAAAATGGCTGCCGAAGGGAGGGGAGTTTCAGCGGTGACTTGGGACCCTAATTGCTTCAGGTAAAACATTTATGCGGTAACTGAGAGAATGGTGGACAGTGTCATTAAAAGACCTTTTCGACCCTCTACACTGCCCAGAGTCACCTTGTGATGAGATGGGTGGCAAACAAATTTAATAAATAGATAAGTAGATAGGTAGGTAGATGATAGACAGAGACAGAGAGAGAGACAGACAGACAGACAGATATAGGATGGATGGATGGATGGATGGATGGATGGATGGATGGATGGATGGATGGATGGATGGATGGATGGATGGATGGATGGACGGACGGACGGACGGATATTCAGCATCATGACTCTATGATCTATGTATTCAGCATCATAACATATGTATATATAAGAGCTGTGAAATGGATTGTCAGCCATAAATAGAATTCAGATATATTTTAACATCTGTTTTAATGTACTCTTACGTATCTTCTAATTAGCTGAACCAGGTTATCATTTTAGCATATAGTTTAGGATCACTAGAACATTTTTAAATTCTTGGGACAAATAGTCTTATATGGACGGAAGTGTTTGCAATAATACAATTAATTCACATATATTTAGCAAAATAAAGAGTTTGAAAATACAGTAGATGTAAATATAGGAGTTCTGGGTGCTGGAGTTTTCACGAAAAAAATGGACAAACATTTGTCTAGGATAAAATAAGGATTTCTGCCTGAGGCAGGGGGTTGGACTAGAAGACCTCTAAGGTCCCTTCCAGCCCTATGAGTCTGTGATTATTACCTGGTATAATTGATAAATATATGAGCGGTAGGGTTTTTATCCAGCGATAAGTTGCCACCTCTTTTAATTTCATTTAGCCAGGTTGAACCTTCAGTCTTTCTTCTTGTGCTGTGACCTGCATGTCCTTGCTGGAGTAGCAATTGCTGCCATCTGTTAGGAAAAAAAGCTCTTTTGTGTTCTGTAAACACTTTTGAGATGTAGAATAGCTGGTGAATGAGAAGGAGCTTTCTGGTTGATTAGAGCAGGGCTGCTGCCAAAGGACTTTCTGTGGTCAACATGATGCTTTTGGAAAAGTGCCGAGATAGACATCCCTGAAACTCTGGGTCACATCTAACATAGGGTCACCCGTTGCAAGGTAGTCCGGACAAGAAGCACAACCAGAAGCATTAGCCCTAAGTCTACAGTAAAGTGACATTAACATAATTTTGCAAGTCTGAAGGTACATCTCTACCCCCTCACCTTTACAGTCCAAGAAATTAGGGAAGGTGTTTGCCTGAGATGTTTGCCATTCCTTCTGCCGACTCACCTGACCATTGTCTACTCTGGAGCTCTTCCTCCTGTCTCCCAGGATCATTCCTATACACAAAGTGACTTACATATTACTTATCTACTTACTTATTAAGTGAATTTATAGATCCACACATCCTCCCAAGAAACTCTGGGCAACAAACGCAGATTAAAAACAAAACTCAGATGTACAAACTGTTAAAAAAAAAACCTAGATAGCCTCTTAAGAACTCTCCATGGTAGACTCATTCACAACCACTCCAGAGCCCCATTACAATCCTGTCCCCAGTGCCTAAGACTAGATGTTCACCCCTTTTCAGAAAATCAGCAGAGATGGGATGGTCCTTATCTCAAGAGGAAGGGGAGCTGTTCCACCAGGTTGGTGAGGTGTTGGAGAAAACTTCTAGAATCATTTAACCTTTTGGTGCCAAAAGGAAAGAAATGGGGACAGAGTTTGCATCACTTCGATGATGGTTGAGTGGTCTTGGGAAGGTGCGCTGAGTTGCAAGCACAGAAATGACCCTTATGTACAAATGCAAAATTCTACTTGACCCCTGGTGATAAAGTGAGAAATACGGCCAATTAATTTGCTGTAATTAATTGGCTCTAGTTTTTTTGTGGGTTAGATGGCAATGTTTTGGGGCTGTTTTTCAACACCAACCTCAAACGAGCTTCCTATAGCAGTTTTACCCAAGAGCCTGATTATGAAATAGGATTCAGTAGCCATCCTGTAGAAAGGGGCTTGTGCTGAAATAACCTTGACATTTTAGATTTCTTTAGATATTTTTTTTTCTTGTTTTCTTTTTCAGTGGATTTAACGGAAATCAAGGAAATCAGACTGGGGAAAAATGCGAAGGATTTTGAGCGTGGAAAAGGTGCACGTCAGAAGGAAGAGCATTGTTTCACCATTTTTTATGGCACTCAGTTTGTTCTCAACACTTTAAGTCTAGCAGGTAAAACCTCCGAATCTCTCTTTTTAAAATCCGGGATTGTGACGTTACTCCTTCCAAATGCTTGTTGGACATCTTCTTAATATTTATTCCCAACTGCAAATATTTTTTTAAGGGAGACTGGCACTACCGGTAAGGATAAGAAATAAACCGAATAGATTTATTTTGGAAAGGTGCAAAGATAGACATCCCTGAAACTCTGGGTCACATCTAACATAGAGCCACCCTTGCAAGGTAGTCCGGACAAAAAGCACAGCCAGATGAACGAGCCTTAAATCTATAGTAAGGTTACATTAATAGAACTGTGGAAGTCGGAAGGTATATCTCTACTTCCCTCACCTTTACAGTCCAAGAAACTAGGGAAGGTCTCTCCTGAAATGTTTGCCGTTCCTTCTGCGGACTCACCCGACCGTTGAGGTAGTCCTCGACTTACGACCACAGTTGGAAGCAGAATTTCTGTTGCTAAGTAAAAAAAAAAGTAAGGCATTTGTCGAGTACATCACACAATTTTGCCACCTTTTTCTTACCATTATGGTTAAGTGAACCGTTGCAGTTGTTCAACAAATCATACAGTCATCGGGCAAATCCGGCTTCCCGTCCCATAACTTGGCTTGTCGGGAAGCCAGCTAGGAAGGTCGCATATGGCGATCACATAACTGGGATGCTGCAACTGTTGTAGACGCCACTTGCCAATGGCCTGAATTTTTATCACGTGACTGGAGATGTCGTGATGGTCCTACGTCCACAGGTCACTTTTTTCAGTGCCATTGTAACTTTGAATGGTTGCTTAAGCAAACGGTTGTTAAGTCGTGGACTACCTATATGGGGAAGAACTAGAAAGAAGATAGGATATATGTCTGTAGTTACTGATACAGGATTATAAGTATTGCATCCTCTAAAGCAATGTTTCCCAATGGCGGTTTGTTTAATGCAGTGTTTTTCATTTTAAGATGTGTGGACTTCAACTTCCAGAATTAGAATTAGAATTAGGAATAGAATTAGGAATAGGAATAGGAATAGGAATAGGAATAGAATAGAATAGAATAGAATAGAATAGAATAGAATAGAATAGAAGCTGGAAGGGACCTTGGAGGTCTTCAAGCAAGAGAACCTATACCATTTCACACAAGTGACTCTTCTTAAAAACCTCCAGTGATGGAGCAAGCACCCACGATTTCTGAAGCAAGCTGTACCACTGGTTAATTGTCCTCACTGCTAGAAAGTTTCTCATTAATTCCAGGTTAGTTCTTTGGTTAGTTGCCATCCATTGTTTCTTGTCCTGCCCTCTAGTGCTTTGGAGAATAATTTGACCCTCTCCTCTTTGTGGCAGCTTCTCAAATACTGGAATATTGCTATCAGGTCACCCCTAATTCTTCTTTTTTTTAGACTAGCCAAACCCAAATCCTGCAGCCGTTCTTCATATGTTTTAGTTTCTGGGAGTTGACATCCACATATCTTAAAATGGCCGAGTTTGGGGAAAAAAAATACTTGCTCCAAAAGTTTAAAGCAGCGCCCCCCCAACCTTTTGGGCACCAGGGACTGGTTCCATGGAGAAAGGTTTTTCCATGGACCAGAGGGGGTGTGGTTTCCCGCGGATGGGGCTTCGCTTGTTTGCATGGCCCAGTTTGCGGCATGCCGCAGATCTGTGCCAGTCCATGAACGTGGGGGGTGGGGACCCCTGGTTTAAAGTATCTTTTCTTTTTATTTCTTTTTTTTTTTTGAAATTCAAGGAATTCCTTTCAGACGTTTTGCTTTCCTTCAAAAATATGCAATTTATTCTTGGCGTCATGAAGCTGTGCGGTGGGACAACAGATGTTTCTCATTCTTTTTTTTTTTTTCCTTTTAATATCAAGTTTCTTAATTTTCATCTTTACATTTCCTTTCCATGGCAGCTGACTCAAAGGAGGAGGCTGACAAATGGCTTTGTGGGTTGAATATTTTGTATCAGGAAGCTATAAACGCAGGCACCCCAGCAATTACCGAGAGGTATGTGGAAGAGCTGTTTTGTATTTATATGTAGTAACAGAATAACAAAGCAACAGAGTTGGAAGGGACCTTAGAGGTCTTCTAGTCCAACCCTGTGCCATTCCAGACAAGTGGCTGTCCAGTCTCTTCTTAGAAGCCTCCAGTGATGGAGCACCTACAACTTCTGGAGGCAAGCCTGTTGTTTCTTGTCTTGCCTTCTGGTGCTTTGGAGAAGAGGTTGACCCCCTTTTTTCTGTGGTAGCCCTTTAAATATTAGAACACTGCTATCATGTCACTCCTAGTCCTTCTTCCCACTAGACTAGACAAACCCAATTATGTACACTATACATAACACAAATCATTTAATTGTTCAGCCAGGGTTGTTGACTTGAGTCACTTTAACTCATTTTCCTGATGGATCTGAAGTATCTTCGTCCCCTTTAGACTTAAATTCACATTTCTCACCTCCTCCTCTTCCTCCTTCCCCTCCTTCTCCATCTCGCCTCTTCCTGTTCCTGGACTGATTATACATAGGTAATGCTACCATGCTGTCGATAATGCATCAGTCTTAGCTCCATGCTGAAAGTGACCAGGATTATCTCCGTATTCATAAATAAGAAATTTTTCACATTCACATTCATAATTCATACTGTTTAATGCCGAAATGTTAGATAGGCTCTTCAGGGTCTGTCCCATGGTCATAGAAAAACAAAAAAAAAAAAGATAACTTTGATGCTGTTTGCGCTTCATAAAAAGTTATGTGTTGAAACAGGAGCATTGATTAATGTTTTGATGTTTCATGTGTTGAAATTACAACACATCATTAAGTCCAGTCTTCTGTTTACAAAACTAATCCTGGCTGTATTTTTATTGGCTCTTTAAAGCTGGCTGAGGAAGCTGATTTACTCAGTGGATCAATCCAGAAGGAACAGGTACTCATTCATTTCAGATTCTAAAGCGGTGCTCTGTTTTCCCCCACCTCTATTTTGTTGTAATTAATTCACTTTTTTAAAAAAAGTCATTTAAACTTCCTGTGACTAGGCCTATATTTGCTTTTGGATAAATACTTCACTTTTTGCCTTCCAAGAGTTTGTGATCCGAAAAGTTTGATTGGATCAGCAGCAGTTTCTATATTGGTTCAAGAACTGGATCAGGTTTATTCCCCCTTGATTTAAAAAGTGCACTAAATATAGATGGGGCAAATGAAATCCGAGAAGATATCGGGAACCCGATGATAATTTTAATTTCCACGATTAACTAGAGTTTGTCTGGAGCTTTGGTGTTCAACTGAGGTGGAATAGAATAAAATAGAATAGAATAACAGAATTGGAAGGGACCTTGGAGGTCTTCTAGTCCAACCCCCTGCTTAGGCAAGAAACCCTACACCACTTCAGACAAATGGTT
>JANHFL010007009.1:608360-637949 GCA_032468155.1 Oxyrhabdium leporinum | reverse complement strand
CTCTGACAGCAACCAATCAGGATACTCTTCCTGTGCCTCAGGAAGTTCAAAACCAGAGAGGGTATAAAACCAAGGGATTCTCAGCATCTCTTCCCTTTTTTTCTTTGCCCGAGATCTCCAAGGCACGTAATCCTATTCATCAAAACCATGTGGTCCTGCTGTCTACCATCTTTCCAACAGTCACCATGTTTCCAGTGTCTTTTTCCCCACTTGGAACAGAAACCAGAAGGATATTTCTTCCAACACTGGGTATCAAGAACGTATTGATGAAACCTAACTCTGTCCTCTGAATCATGTCTCCCAGCACTTTCATATAGATGTTACCTAGCATTGGAGAAAGTCTTGAGAGACTCCATATTGAAGGACCCAAAGACTTGAGATTACTGACTCAAGTAGTACGAGTAGCAACATAAAACGCTGCCACAACAAGCATCCCTTGAAGGGCCCCAGAAGAAAGCCATGTTTAATTATACCAAATGCTGCCAGAGTGAGGTATCTAATAAAATTTTGGCTGAGGTTGCCCCATTTTCTCAAATTTCTGGAATTTTTCTTCAGAAATTCAGTTTTCAAGAATTCCATTTTTGGCTATAAAAAAGTTGGAAATGAAAATCCTCTATTAATCTGTTATTCATTTATATTGCAAAATAAAATGCTATTTTGAAAAATCAATTTTAAAAATTCAGCTATGAAAAATAGGATAGCCAGAAGAACTTGACAGCCGGGCAAACTATGCAGAAAGTCTTCTAGGTGATCAGCCTTTCTCCCTGTCCTGCCTAGAGCGCCATTAATTTTAATGAAACAGAAAGCAGTTGCCTGTTTTTTTTTTCAGACTTATGCTAAAGCTTGAAAAAAAGTCAGGTTGCTTTAATAAAAAGCAGAGAGAAGTGCTTATGGAAAATCTGGAAAGATTCTTCCAAGCCATTTTCAAAATGTGCATAGCATACATCTGAGAAAAGAATATTTCCTATTTCTGTAATATTAGAGTCATATATTATCAGGATCAGTAGTTTTACATATCTGCCTGAAGACAGCTTGCAACGAGATCAGTGGTCCTGCTTACAAGGCCTTTCCAAATGATGTCCAATGATTAATGTTGTAATATTTGCCTTTTGGGAGAATCCCAAACTCCAAACGACATTACACATAATAAATCAACCACAAGACCTCTGTTCTTTCAAAAAGCCTCAGCTTGTACTTCTGTACC
The DNA here is from genome assembly GCA_032468155.1 of Oxyrhabdium leporinum. Classification (NCBI taxonomy): domain Eukaryota; kingdom Metazoa; phylum Chordata; class Lepidosauria; order Squamata; family Cyclocoridae; genus Oxyrhabdium; species Oxyrhabdium leporinum. Next base: position 636,745 of record JANHFL010007009.1, on the reverse strand, counting down.
TCACCCGGGCTTTATGTCATCACAACCTGAAAAGATCAGAATAGTGAGCCATGAGTTCAAAATGAAAACAAAAATATATAATTGAGTGAAAACCAGAACATCAGTTACACTCCCCTGAAGCCAATGATAAAAACTGCCACAGATTTTAGGATTCTTCTCCAAATCTCCGAATGTGTATTTCATTAATATATATATATATATTCACACATGCAGCCTATTTAGTCATCTCAAGCAGTCACAATTAACAGCCAGACAGCTTTCCTGAATATTTTTTAAAAAACCCAATTGTCAGAGAGACCATGTCCGTTATGGCTTTTTGTTTGGATAATAAAGTTCAGAGGTACAGAGAATAATCTCATCAGAGAGACACAGTGACCAACTGTGTTATTGCCCCCTTTGTACACTTCCTTTTTCGCTAATTAAACTTCTACATCTTAAGAAGACACTATTTCTGCAAACCCTAGAATAGTTTGGCCTGATGTTATGGACACATATCTGCACTGTGTTATCTGGCAAAACCGGAAAAGTGATGTTCCGGCATTCAGGCCTAGAGCCTTGGATTATCTTTCCAGTACTGTATTACGAGTTCTACTTTGACTTTAGTACGTGCTAAATTCTCTAAAAACAACTATGTTTTGTTAACAGCTATGACAAATGTTGGATTTTAATTTTTTTAAAGAAAAGCATATCCTCACCCAAGATGCCCCCAACCTTTCCATTAGTATAGTTAAAACACATTATCTGGAAACTTATTCTTAACTCTTTAAATACTCTGGAAACAGATTACTTAGCAGGGTTTTTTTCCCTGTTCAGTTGGGACTGATTCTCAGAGACTGCCTGGATAAGGCCCTGCAGTTCAGATATAGTTTGCCATTTTCTCCTTCCTAGGGCTTACAGAAAGTGACTGGCCCAAGGTCACCAAGCTCGCTTTACGGCTAAGCAGGACAAGAATTCAGAATCTCCCGGTTTCTAGCCTTAATTACTTGTTCTCACTTAGCAGCTACTTAGCTGCAAAGTCACCTTAGATGCATTCTTATATTTCAGTTTCAGACTATCACTAAGCTTATCAAGAGATACAGATTGCTATCATTATCAACTAGCAGTAATTTCTGAAGGGAAGAACAATCTGGGTCCTCATTTTACCAACCTTGGAAGGATGGAAAGTTGAGTCAACCTTGAGCCGGTAAAAATCAAACTCAAAATACCAACTAGGGCTAACTCTGCTTTGCTTGATTAAGCCGATGACCAGAAAATGTTGCTATGTACTGGAGATTCAACCCCTGGTTTTCCAGCGAAAAGATCCTGTAGATCCTGTAGACTGGAAATCTCTGTCCAAGATGGGAGAGCAGTTGCCAATTAAGCAGACGATACTAACCCTGATAGACAACTAGTCTCTGAGACAGCTTCTGTAAAATTTTCTCCACAATAAATGGGACAAGTTCCATAAATGGAATCTGTCACCTGAAATTATCTTTTGTGCAAATGGTTCATATTAGATAAGAAGGGGAAATGCAATACGATATTAGAATTGTGTCAGCTGAAGTGGCACAGAAGATAACTCTAATAAAATAAAATATTCTTTCTTATAGTGCAGAGCTGAAATGCCTCTCTCTGCTCTGGCACCCCATTAGTATCTGTGATGTACACTGAGATTTTGGATACGTAAATAATGATCTATTCAGCTATTGATGATGAGCATTTCCCCCTCCATTACATACACAGGACAGCAATGTAATTTTCCCAGGAAAATTGCAAAATGGGAGCATCTTTCCCTTTTCTATTTTTTTAATGACTGATTTTTTTAGTGGCTTTTAAATTAGTAATACTAATAAGAAATAGTGCCTCTGAAAAAAGAAATTTTACCTCTGCCTCAGGTTGTTTTGTTCTGAATGAAGCCATCTATGAATTTTCTCATAAAAATGTAAAAAGAGCACACACCAGTAATGGTTTAGAATCACTGGAGGAAAATCTTAAATCTTTCCTTTCTTTAGTAGTGTTTTCCCCTTGGACAAGAAATTATAGTTGCCTTCAACTGAGTCCAGGTATAGAAGGGCAATGGAAAACAGTTCTACGCCTTATATATTCCAGTTTAGGTATCTTTATTAAAACTTTTGATTCTTGGTAGGTGTCTTATATATATATAAAGAATAGATCAAGTATACAGGGCAATCTAATTGTATTGCCATTTTATCTTTGTTTGGCTCACAAATCCTATGATCCACCTATTATAGCAAATTTGTGAAGAACCTCTTCTCCGTTAATCAAAAAATGGTTCATATTAGATAAGAAGGGGATATCAATTAGATATCAAGATGCCATTTATGTATTTGAGGCTGTGGCAGAAACCTTTCGGGTATTTTCATTGTGTTGTGTTATGACTCCAGCAGGTTAATTATCCAACTTCTGAAGTTTTTTTCTCAGTTGTATAAAAGACTCTCTAGGTGCACAAAGAATTGCTAATCTACAACATTATGCAAAATCCAAACAGTCCTTCTTTAGAAAAATATTATATGCTAAATATATACCATTTCCATAACTGGGCTTAGTTGCCAAAATTTCACACTATTCCTTAATGCTGTGTCTTGTAACTAAATAGATTACCACTTTATTAAGAAAGTGGGTATAATGACTGAAGAGAAGAAGTAACCACAAAATCTGGCATTGTTATGCCTAGGATTGCATCTGTAAAACCTCTATTATCTGTTATGCTGACAGAGAAAGATCAGAAATGAAACCCCAGGGGGGTTTTTTAGGTAAAGATTATAAGTCTGCTGTTTCAGGTTTGAGTTATGAATCAAATTTCTAGATTGAGCAGGGAGAAGAAAGCTAGCCAATAATTCACATGACTTACACATTTCCGTTACACTCATTAAAAACTGAATGTTCAGCAGAAGACAGTTTCAGCTGAACATGAACTTCCCCAAAGGGGTTATCTGAACACTAGGAGCCATTAAAACGAAAGGCCCCATCACCATTGTCCCTGAATTTCCAAAGTAACAAGCAGACAAATGTTCTTGGAAAGGAAGGTGGTGTTGGTGGCATTGTATAGAAAAGGCAAATTATATAAAATGTTGAACTTTGTGGTAAATAACTGAAGCACTTTAGAAGAATCAGGAGGAAACGAATGAGAAAATGTGTCTCCATTATTTCTACACATGCCGCAAAGCATATTAACATGAACAACATTCAATTTTCTTGGCTGTGATATTTTTAGTATAAAAATTCTCTTTAGAGATTTCAGTGCAAGTTTTTGACCAAATACCAGGATTTCCTTCACTTTTCTTAAACTGGCATGTTTGAAATATAATCAACTTTGGTTATTTTTTCTAAGCTATGACAATAGCTGTTGGGATTAGGCTGTAGATGATTTGAACCAGGAATCACATTGTTTGGCTGGGGATAATGAATTCTATAGTCTAATAAATGAGGTAGATACAGTAAATCTATATTTTATATAATCCTATTTACTAGATCAGACACAATGGACAAAATATGATTTTGGATATAATTCCCAAATATTGAAAAAGTCATTTGTTCAGCAAATCAGTTTTGACAATTTGCATGCATTTAATGTACATTATGTGTATTTTATACACATGATGTAATTTGTTTATTTTTACATAAGTTATATATAAATGTACATTTAATACCTATTTGTCTTTAAAAGCAACCCTTCTCTCCAGTTGTTTCATTAAATTTGGTTGGGAATGGTTTATCTAAATGTCACATGATACTAGCTTTTGAAAATTAAATATGCTGCTGGGATTGGGTTTATTTTCTTTCTATTGATTGTGTTTAAAACTCTAAAGGAATCTGGATCTTAATTTTATGTACATATGTAGTTAATTTTATGTACATATGGAAAACATCTAATCTCCTTATTCACTGGAATCAGCTGGGTTCTTGACCTTAACTAAATGAAGGTCAATTAACCAAAGGTCATTTAATTAAACTTGAGTGATGTATTCTATTAATTAAAAAGACTCAGGTTATTTTGATATGTGTAAATATGATCAGAGTATGACAACAGCTGTCTGTTGTGATTTGGCCGTGGAAGATTTACCAGCCTAACTCATACTGTTAGCCATGATGCTACATTAGATTCTTGTTTGAATCAGGCCATGTTCTGGCCTGTTCTGTCACTTGAGAGATCAAGATAGGGTTATTAAATAAGACTCTTTATTTAGAGAAGAAATGTGCTGTTAATTGATAAGCAACATCTCAAAGCAGAATTTTCCATTCCAACATAAATGGAATCTGGTTCATGTTGTAAAAGGTAAAGGTGTCCCAATGGGTTTTACTCCACTACGTGCAGCCAACTTTAGGGGGTGGTGCTAATCTCCATTTCTATAAGCCATTGAGCTAGTGCTTTCTGAAGACAATTCCATGGACATGTGGCCAGCATGATATCACACTGCAGCACAGAAAGTACAGCAAAACATGGAACGCAGTTATCTTCCCACTGAAGTGGCATCTATTTATCTACTTGCATTTTTTAACATGCTTTTGAACTGCTAGGTTGACAGGAGCTAAAGCAAGTGATGGGAGCTCACTCCATCATGCGGTGGTAGGACTCAAACTCTGAGAGCATAGACCTTCTCTGGTGTCTATTAAGACACTGAGCCACGGCACCTCTGTTTCATGTCACACCCTGAAATTTTTCAGTTTTCCAAAATAGCAGAAATGAAGATGAGCGAAGTTGGTCCTTAATTTTTAATGAAGAACTGGAGAATAGAAGCAGTGATGGTAAACTGCTTAGAGAGTGCTAGAAAGCACTATGAAGCAATATATAAGTCTAAGAGCTATTGCTACTGCTAGAGAGGCTTTCAAACTTTCAAATTTTGCATTTCTCTAAAATGAAAGCTATTGATCAAAACTCCTTTGAAATGACCAGCTTTTTGTATCCTTTTTTTGCCTTTAGCTGAACATAGGGATGTATTGAGGAAATTGTAAGTCAGTTAAAGGAAATTAATAGAACATACTAAACCAGGGGTGTCAAACTCAAGGCCTGTGGGCAGGATCTGGCCCACAGGATGCTTAGGTCCAGCCCATGGGGCCGGCCTCAAAATAGTAAAGGACCAGCCTGCAGTGCCTCTGCTAGCCAAAACAGGGTGCGGGGGATGATGTGAGCGGCCCCCACATGCCCCATTTTGACTGCCAGGGTGGTGCAGAAGGGTGCCTAGGCCCAAAACGGGGCATGGGGAGCTCCAGGGGTATGTGTTTCATTTTGGCTGCCATGGTGGTGCAGGAAACAGATGCGGGAGGGGCACAGGGAGGTACGGGTGTGGCACGCACCCCATTTTGGTTGCCAGGGTGGTGGCCATCCAGGACCAAAACAGGGTGCGAAGAGAGGGAGCTATAGAAATTTAGTGGCAAATGTTTTTGATGTTTCTTATTTCTAAAGAGTTTTACAGCACTGGATGATTGGTGGTTAGTTGATTCAGGAAACACATTTTTGACATTCAAAGTTTACAATTTAAAAAATGTTTCCCAGAATCAAATCCTATCTGATGATGATCATAACACACACCACTAACCACAACTAATGCTTTTTTTAATATTAAAAAAATCAGTGCCAGTTTAAGGAATGGTGATACATATAATTTGTCAGAGTTGCATGCTTTAAATACCCCTAGAAAAAGCATTTTTGTGGTGTTTCAACTGGAAACCATTCAAATATGAATACTGTGGCTATTTTCTATCGTGTATGTAGTTAAAACATGTGGGAAGTACAGTCATACCAATTCAATGTGTGTGTGTGTGTTTTAAAAAAAACTATATTGAATAATGTAGGATTGTTCTGTCAAAAATGAAGCTGCTTTCATATATTTGTGTTACGTCTATCTTATGCTTTAAGGAAACATTTTTTTGCCTGGAGCCAACATACCATATTTCTTGAAAGGTAATTTAAGATAGCCCCTCACTACCATAAGAAGAAAGGGAGAAGGAGAAAAAGAGAGAATGAAATTCCTGTGTAAAGCTTAGATTCCTCATCTTGTTAATTTAGGATTGCCTTTCCCATAATAAATGCTTTTTTGAGATACTATTCTATGTTTGCATCTGTGGTTGTGTGTCCTTGTTCCAGAAGCCACAGAAAAGGCAGGATCAAAATAAAAGTAGAAATCCAATGAATTAATTGCTACTGATGAGGACTAAGTGTATGCAGAATGACTATTTTCCAGACGTTTATAAAATTTACTGATTTTACAAATGGGGCCATTTCTCCACTGACACACACACACACACACACACACAAACACACAGCTTGCACACCATCAGAAGAAAGGGAGAAAGAGAAAACAAGGGAATGAAATCCTGTGCAAAGCTTACTCTATTTTCCCCACCTTATTAATGTAGGATTGCTTTTCCTGTAATAAATGTGTCTTCGGGATACCATTCTGTGTAACATTTGCGGTTGGATGTACTTGCGCCAGAAGCCACAAAAAAAGGCAGGACCAAAATAAAAGTAAAAATCCATTGAATTAATTGCTACCAATTAGAACTAATTATATGCAAAAAGAACTATTTTCCCAGACATTTATAAAATTTACTGATTTTACAAATGGGGCCATTTCTCCTTTCCCACAGACTACTGACACATAGAAGGCCACAGCTTTCATCTACTCGCGCTTACTCATTCCTGCAGAAATGACAAAAGAGAAGGAAAAAAATAGGATGGAGATTTGATCAGAGGAAGGAGGAGGAAAGAAAACAGAAAAAAGAAGAACACAACTAAATAGAGGTATGCTGGTGGGTAAAAGGGAGAAGGTAATGCCAAAGAGGAAAAAAGGAAATATAACACCTTGTCTAGATGTTATAAAAGTACTATACTGTATGCAGCAGGCAAGCAGCCTCCTCAGGAGATGACTGATCTTCAAACATAACCAGGCCATTTCTCAGGGAACTTTGCACTTATCAGTTTTAAATATATTAAAGCAGAATAAGTGCCAGTGCTAAACGCAATCAACTTAATAAGAATGAGGACTGTTTCAAAGTAGAGTCCATCTATGGCTGGGTATTATTAACTAGTTTGAATATAACTGTTCAAGGGCATTTCTTCAGTAGAAATAAGACAGAGGAAGAATGTAAGAAGAACTCTGCTAGAATGAATCAAAGATATATGAATCCCAGCCCTCTTTCCCACAGTACCAGAGTAACAGAATAACACAGTTGGAAGGGACCTTGTAGGTCATCTAGCCTGACTTTCCGCCCAAGCAGGAGACCCTACTGGATGGCAGTCCAGTCTCTTCTTGAACGTTTTCAGTAATGAAGCTCCCACAACTTCTGAAGGCAAGCTATTCTATCTGACTAACCAGATACTGACTGAGTGACTGAAATAAGATGGCACAGCATTCTTCACGTCCATAGACTCAGAACCTCAGAATCCATGATAGCACTACTACAACATATTTGTAACTAAATATACCAAGACCGAAATATCCAGAATCATGGACTTTATCAAGCTTTGCCTAGCAACATACTTTCTGTTTAATGGACAAATAAAAGAAATCAAAGGAACACCTATGGGATCACCTCTTTCAGGATACATAGCAAACTGTAAAGTAATGCCTGGAATCTATAGCTCCCATGCATACAAAATATGAATACAGTATGTAGATGATACTGTTGTTATAATGAAGAAAGGACTTATTAGACAAATAACACACAAAATATCGACATCTTCTTCAAAGGAATAAAATTAACAAGGAAAAAAGAAAACAACAACATACCACTCTTCTTGGATATCTTCATGAGCAGAAGAAGTGATGGAAAATCAGAAACACAAGTCTGTTGTAAAATTACCTACACCAACCAAGGGCTTCATTACCACGATAACAACACAACCTCCTGCAAAAGTAGCTGTATAGGAACACAATTTAGATACATTGCAGCAACCCAGAAAATTGGGCCAAGTAAAGAGATCATCTATACATCTTTCAAAATATATATATATATGGGTATCCATGCAACTTTATAAAAAAGTGCCTGATCAGTCAACCTACTATAGCACAACTATCATAAGTTGTGAAAAGAATAACAGTACCATACACCAAAACCATCTCAGAAATTATCAACAGACAATTACAATCACAGGGCATCACTGTAGCACACAAAACCAATCACAGCTATCAAATACATTCTAAGTAAATCCAAAGACCCAGCAATCCCAGAAGAGACAGACAGGCAGAAGATGGGTAGAGCACATCCATGAACACCAACTAGCAGTCAGAAGACATGATGAAAACTTCTTAATTTCAGAGAATACCTGAAAGATTGGCATTCAGACAAATTGACCATCAACAGACACATAGAGATAAATACCTACATACCTTAAAAAGAGACAATCTAAAAGCCAAAAAGGAAACAAAAAGAACATATCACCTCCTCCAGCAATCAACACCCATATGAGCAGACATTAACATCCAAATTAATACTAGATCAACAATCAAGAAGTAAACACTACCCCAATAAAAGAACTATTAGCGCAGTTAAACAAGCTAACAGTAAACAAAAGTCTAATCAAGGAACCACCAAGATCACTCCCACTAACTGACAGAGTAACCCACTAATTTATAAAAATAAAAGCAAACCCCACTCCCTTCTAGCACTGATAAAGTTACCTAGTTTGGTAATGAAATGTCTATAAGAAAACCACCATGTTCAGAAATCCTATTAACATAAATATTTGTGATTCAAGGGAAGCAGTAGAGGGATTCTGGGACAAGGTGTATCCCGGGAGGATTAAGTGGCTGAGAGTTTTAACAGTTAAATAAGTAGTGGTGCAGCTAATCACACTGTATTTATGACACTTATAAAACAATTGTAAGAGAGCCTAGATATGTGCATCACTATGAAAACCATTAATCAAAGATAAGCTGCTGGATATCCTTCTGACATTTTGGACTACAGCCTACTCAAATTCTTGTCACTGGCCATACTGGTTGTGTTTAAAGGAGACTTTTAAAGGACCCCAAATTGTTTATCCCTGTTGATGATATGAACTTCTTGTTTTCCTCCATTTAATACAAAGGAGCGTTCAAATGTTTATGATGACTATGGCTTCAACATTTACCTTTGTCCTCAGGTGAAAGTAGCACTACAAGCAAAATATAAGATATTCTGGATTTCATAAAATATTTAACTGGTTTGTCAAATCCTGATCATGTTCTGTGATAAGCAATACTCAGTCCAACTTCCCATTATTCAGTGGCAACTCAGTCCTACTTCAATCTGACATACTTATACAGAGCATCTTGTATCGCTCTAATTATTGCTTTATTAGGAGGGTTAGTGGCTGATGTGATTAGGATGCTGGGTTGACAATGTGCAAGCCTGTGTTCGAAGCCTGAGTGCTGCTGTGTGATGAGGTGGGCTCTTGCCATTCACTCCGACCTAGCAGTTGGAAAGCATGTAAACGTGAGTAGATAAATAGGTACCACTCCAGTGGTACCTTATTAATAGGAACATGAAAGGAACCCCCAACTGGGCATCCCCCAGGCAACGGTGATGTTACTGGTTGATCCTTTCACCACAGAAGTGCTTTTGTGCTTCCTACACAGTAGTAGTAGTAGTAGTAATAGTAGTAGTAATAGTTTTGCTTTAGTTTGCACAAAAAAAGTTATATGATTAAATGAGATACTCTAGGAAACCTTAGTTTGGAAGGATGGCATGCTCGTTTAAGAAAATAAATAGAAGTATGTTCACATTTTTATTCTTAATACTAAAACATTTCATGTATAAAACTAGAAAACAATATCAGAAAACAAAGTGATGTTAAGTTATCTAAATCTAATAAAGCAAGCTATATATTTTGTGCTGCCTGACCCTGGCATTAGAAGAACACAGTGAAAAATATGCAGCAATTTAAAGACAGAAATAGAATTGTAGAATGCATCTTCTTGGAAGCTATTGGGAGCATTTTGTTCTCTCTTGTGGTGATTTAGCACCAAGCTAATTCCCAGGACTTTAAAAAGTTTCTTGTTTGGGTACAATTTGAATTATTTTCATTAGCTTCACAGCTGAGGCCTGACTAGAGTTAGGTTAAAAACTTCAGACAAGCTCTACAGATTTTGCAATTAGTCTGCCTCTCTGCTGTCATCCCCAAGGAAATGAAAGACAGGGAAGTTTACACTTCAAGTTAATGTTTTAGCAGTGTTTGAAGCAGGAAGCAAATGGGCTTTTTCATAAAAATGTATGGTGTTTTGATAGCCCGTGTGGTCTACCAGGCTGAATGCTGGGTTTACCCCTGGGAGATTTTGATTAAAATAATAGCTGAGCCATGGACCAGCTGGGTGGCCTTGGGGCACTCGTGTTGACCATCTAGAACAGTGTTTCTCAATGATTGGCTGGGGAATTCTGGGAGTTGAAGTCCAGACATTTTAAAATTGCTAAGGTTGAAAATCACTGATCTAGCACCACAGCTCTGTGGTCAATCTGAAAACGGAGATACAATTTATAAGAATGTAATCTGAATCTAGGCCAGACCTTAGCTTAGCATGTTGCTGGGATGTGCCATCTCCTAAGAGATTACCCCTAGAAAATAGAAAGTAGAGGTTTTTGCAACAAGCTAAGATGTCATCAAAATGCTAAACGTAATGGAATATGTATTAATCAGTAGCCATTAAGAGATTCATCCTTCATGAATTTTATAACATCCCATTTTAAAGCCAGGCATGTTGGTCATTCTTTTCTAGTAATGAATTTCATGTATCAATTATACCTGCATGAAGAATTGCTTTCTAAATGAACCATTTAGTTTCAGATTACTATACAGAGAAAAAAATTCTAGCTGATTCCTTGCACCAAGCCCAGTTTTATTACTTCTTTCATCTCCCATTACTCACTTTCCCCTGAAACTTTTCCCACTTTGTAAATCATTACTTTGACTATGCAGTCAGTAGAACTGTGCCCATTATTTCATGGTCACTCCCCAGAGTAATAAAAAAATGCATTATATAGATAGTCCTCAACTTACTACAACTGAACCTAAAATTTCTGTTGCTAAATAAGACAGTTGTTAAATGAATTTTGCCCCATAGTATGACCTTTCTTGCCACAGGTGTTAAGTGAATCACTGCAGTTGTTAAGTTAGTCACATGGTTGTTAAGTGAATTTAGCTTCCCCATTGACTTTGTTTGTCAGAAGGTCGCAAGAGGTGATCACATGATCCCAGGACACTGCAACCGTCATAAATATGAGTCAGTTGCCAAGTGCCTGAATTTTGATCATATGACCATGGGGATGCTGCAATGGTCATTTAAGTGTGGAAAACAGTCATAAGATACTTTTTTCAGTGCCGTTGTAAGTTTGAACAGTCAGTAAGCAAACTGTTGTAAGTTGAAGAATACCTGAAGTGTTGTGATATTATGCAGCAAATAAGAAGATGACCTTAATAAAATATGCAGGATCTGTTGCCTAGACAAAATGGGCTAAAGTATTTTTAAAATCCAGAACAATGGGAGCATATTCAGAAGTGATTTACGTAGATGGCCTCTGAATTTGCTATAAAAAGGAGTAGATACAGCACAATCAGATTTGCAAGGTCACAACCAATCTCAATAAAAGTAGTTTTAGACTCTCTGTGGAATTGATTTCCTGGTCAGATCTACTTAGTGAGGCAGACAGATTATATATCTGATTCCTCTCCTGATGATTGTGAATAAGAAACTTATTTTATATGGGGAGAAGGAATAATACATGTTAATGTTAAGCAAAGGCTCTTCTGAGTGCATTTTTGGGGAATTAACTGCACCAGATAATTATGTAGAAAAAATGTTTCTTTTATCTTACTCCTAGTACCAATTAATTTCAAAGTTCTAATATTGCAAGTGAGGAAAATAAATTACGGCTTGGATCTTGAGTTCCCTTATGTGAAATAAATCGGGGAGAAACTGTTGGCATATACTGTACATAAAGGCTCCTTTAGGTCTGCTTGATTTCTAGTTCATTCCATGGATATCTACACGCAGTTTTCTTGGCAACGATATGAAAATGGTTTGCCATGTGGACTTTATTTAGTTTGATTTTTCAGCCTAACGTACAATCCTAGAATTTCCTGATGGGCTCCCACCTCAATATTCCTTCATGTCCTTCATGTCAGAACGTTCTAACCATGTCAGAACCTGCTTAGCTTTTCATGAGAGCATCTTTTTGATTGGCAAACCAGAAAACTAGAATCATTCTATTTCTCTTGTGGCTCATGCCATTTTTACATCCATTGTCACATTTCAATTCTTCTTCAGCAGCATGATTATAACTGGAAAAAATAGGTGAAGTTCGTGAACCTGCAGCTTCAAATTCCTCCCAAAAATCTCTGTAGGAAACAGCAGAAAGAAATATCTGGGCTATGAGACCCTACTCCTTGCAGCAACCATTCTTATTCTTTAAATAAGATTATATTGTCAAAGCAATTAAGAGATATGGTTAAAAGATGGTCAGATAGATAATTGTACTTATTCCCAAGCCAAGGGATTCTAAATGCTATTTTTTTTTCTTCATCATTTTTTTTAATAAAAATATTCTTATTGTCAGATAAATTCATCAGGCTGGGAGATACTGCTCTGTCTCTGCTGCTGGCTTTTCAAGCCAGTTGGTGCAGTTGGCATGCCCAGATGGTTTTGTCCAGAGTTGCTTTATTGTGTTATAAGAACCAGGAATTCCAATTTGCTCTTCTCAGAAGTAGCCAAGGTCAGAGTGCATTTTTTTTAAAAAATCTGATTTTGAGAGAAATGAGCCAGATTCTCCCACTTTGAATATCAGAGTAAGCAAACAAGAGTTGGAAATGCTTGGGTTTTGCTTGGCAAATGGTTCAGCAGCAGTTTCATCCATGGCACACCTGTATACTATTCATTCACAGGGAAGCTATCATTCTGAAGAAGTCCATGAAAATGGAGTTAAAAGGTTTAGCGTATCGGTACAACAAACAAATTCCTTATTTTATGTCTAGGGTCATGATGAGGATTTCAGCTGTTTCAGATACTGTTTCAGTTACTAAATATTTGGTAGCTTGTTCAAATAAAGGGATAAGGAGTTGGGGGGCTTTGAGTCAATTCTTGACCCCTGGTTACTGCCTGGACGAGTCCCTGCAGTTTTCTGGCAAGGCTTTTTTGTGGTGGTTTGCCCTTGCCTCCTTCCTAGAGCTGAGCGAGAGTGACTGGCCCAAGGACACCCAGTTGACTTTTTGCCTCTGGTGGGACTAGATCTTACAATCTCCCAGTTTCTAGCCTGGTGCTTTAATCACAACATCAAACTGTCTCTCGGGTAAGTAAATTAGGGCTATTCAACTATTGTTGAATCCCTAGCATCCTTCACCAATAGTTGTTTTAGGGATGCTGGAAGCTTTAGTTCTATAACATTGAGCGGGCACAGATTATTCTGTATAGAACTGCAATGTTTTTAAAATTATTTGACAATATATGGTTGCTTGATTGATTAATCTATTTTTCTGCTGTATTATTTTCTCTGGGTGGTAGGCAAGATGCAAATGAATAAGAGGCAGAAAGAATGCAGATCTGGACTCTGGAACCTCACTATTCATATGTCTTTAATTCATATAATTTCATAGTTCACTCTGAAGGCATTCAAAATACAAAGTTCTAGGATGGGAGTTAAGGTCATGTCAATTAGTTGCACAAATGAGATGGTGAAATGATGGCTAGATTATACGAAGATAGTTGTTCCTGTGATCACACCATGAACATGAAAGATAACCCCTGCAGATCAGTCTGAGATCTCTTTGGATCAGCTTGCTTTTAGGTTTATTTAAGTGCCAAAACAGTTTAAGATTTAAACAACTGTGGTGCGGATTGATCCCAGCCATACCATGTGCAATGCAATATATGTTAGATAGTATACATTAAAAGATATAATAGAGATAAAGACTAAGAGAGGTACAGGTAAGAGAGAATAAGGGCAGAATAGACAGGGTGATGTAAAGATATGTATTAATTGCATGCTTTATTGTCAAAGTAATCATGTCACCTTCTAAGAAAGGACTTAGAGTCTAAAATATCAAATAACGCTTCCATTTCTCTTCTTTGGAACAATGTATATTCTTTTTTCTCTTGATAGTTTTTCATGAAATGAAAGCAACATCAAGGAGAAAGACTGATAAGGTGTCTGAGTACTCCTTCTTGTTTCGTTTAGGCAGTAGCTTCCGTCCACGATGCCAGCCCTAACAGATGTATCAAGTCTGATACAGTTAGCACAGGTGAAGAGTACAGGAAGCATGTTAAATCCCTGAAGAAGACACAGTTCTCAAACCTGTTATCTAGGAACGATACCCCCATATTTGGGAAGGAAGACTCCCATCATTTCTGGTGATCCCAAGGTCAATAGCAACATGGTCAATCATCAGTGGGTAGCCCATATAAGCCAGCCAAAGGGTCAAGTTTCTGGGTCTGAAATAAAAACACCATAATCCTACATTATTGGAATATTTCACAAGGGAAGAGCCTTTTAATATTCAACAATTTCCAGACTTCCCTTTGGGATTATGAGAAATGAAAAGACAGTGTTATCTCATGCATATCCCAATAAAAAACAAACGTTGTGGTTGAAATTCCAATCTTGGTTGCAGCTATGTAACACTACTGAGGCACATGCGGTTTGCTGAGTGTAACTAAGGACAGAAGTTGTTCTCTGTTTTAATATGGGGGCCCAAAATAAACATGGCTTTGAAAATGTAGCATGCTTTCATGCCCAAGCTGACAGCAGAAAAAAAATGGCTGTTATGATTCTGGAAAGATGAGGTTTGAAAAGAAAAGACTGACCCCTTCTTTGATGGAGAAGGACAGAGTGTCATGCATCATCTCACGTGATGTCAGAAGACGCTGTGCAGCAAACGATTAAATAAACAGATAGCAATTGAGATATTTTGAATGTACCAAGGAACCAAAGACACTGCACATACTTTGTACCTCCTGGAATACAATCACTCCATCACAGACGACCACACAGAAAGTTCTGCACATCACTCATCCATGCCTTTGGCTGGGGATCTGCTCAGCCCAGGAACACAGCCTATGTCTGTCTGGGAAAGAGCCTTGGTTCCTTGTCTCCCATTCTTCTATAGGATTGATTTTATTCTGTTGTATTGATATGTAGCACTGTCTGCTTTTCCTTTTATCTGTAAGACTCTCAAAGCAGGGTACAAAATATAATTAAAGGCATTGAATAACAGCATCTTTAACCATAACATTATGGCATCTTCAAACTAAATGACAAGACAAGAGACACAGCAGCCAAAGTCTGTGAGAACAAATGAGAAAATTTCACTATTGGGATGCTGGCATTAAGGACAGACTCTTTCAGGAACTATATAGGCAATCCTAAAAATATATGCAGGTCATTAGAGCAGTCCCATCACATTTTAATGATTAGCATGTAAGGGTGAAGGCAGTCCATCAAGTATCTTTGCCCAAACTGTGTAAGAACTACCTCCAAACACATTTGACATGAGTCAATTGCAGAGTGGAAACTTGTTCATTTATTTTAGGACAGGTGAAAGTTCCTTGTGATTCGTTCCTTCCTTCAACAACCTAACCCTAGCAGTCCTCAGTAGCTGGAACATTATTAGTATTGCTGCTTGTTTACATCAAACTAATAGATTTCTGTATATAGAATTAAACCCCCATTATTGTATTACATCGATCCAAAAATACTCTTTTGGACATTCTTCCAAATATAAAAATAGTCACAATTATTGAAGTCAGATAATAGCTGGATCTTGTCGGCTATACTAAAAAGTGGTCACACTTCAGAGTTAACAAGGGCCAAGGTCATCTGCATATTGAGGAGTGCTGCATTAAGCTAATTTTGTGAATGTTTGCGGAGATTGCAAATGTCAACATCTATCTCCATATAAAGTGAGCAACTTATTATTATTCAGGCAGACAGAGTATCTCCTAGCTTCTAGAAAGAAGACACCGTACTAATAAAGTTAACAGGAGGAAAAGCTCTTTTTTTTTTGTACCATTTCCAGCTACAGAATTTTAAATGTTCTTACATATAAGCAAATTCTTCTAGGACAGGGTACAGTTCAATTTATATTCCAACATTCTATAGTCTAGATCTGGAGTGTCAAACTTGACTTCATTGAGGGCCACATCAGGGTTGTGTTTGACCTTGGGGGGGATGGGTATGTCTGTAGCCAGGATGGGCGTGGCCAGTTTGACATCACTCATGTTGGGAGTGCCTGTGGTTGCCCAAGTGCCAGCAAAAATGGAGCTCCATGTTTCCAGGATGGCCCTATGGGCCAGGTTTAAGCAGCCCATGGGCCGGATCTGGCCTGCGGGCCTTGAGTTTGATACCCCTGGTCTAGATACTTAGCCTTTCTTCCATGAAATAGTATTCAAACTGATATATACAGGAAACTTGAATTGCTATGTTTCAGTAAGTTGCTGTCCTGAAATATGTCTTGGCTTTCATTTCCCAACCTTTATTGAGCACTTTCAATAAAATACTCAGTTTTCAAAACTCTGATACCTATTATTTTCCTGCTCAGTCCCACCAATAATTAGTTGACTGAGTACTTTTACACCGCCATCATTTTCATTTCTTCAAAAACAATTTGAAACTGAGCTGCCTTTGACCTCATATCAGCCAACCCTGAAATGCTGTGAACATCACTTGAACTAATTCAGCTGGACCATAGGAAAGTCCCAAATAATAATAATAATAATAATAATAATAATAATAATAATAATAATAATAATAATAATAATAATAATAATAATAATAACCCAAAGCCCCAAGACAGTTTGAACTGCAGTGTAGATCCAAAGTCTTGGGAGGATGTTGTACAACCAGAGGGTTCATCTACTGCCATTCTTGAGGTTTCTGTCATGGAGGTTTATCTTTCTCTTACAATGTAATTTTTATTCAATACAGTCCTCTGGCACTTCACCCTTGTTTAAATCTGTTGCCTTCAAATCCTAATGAAACTATTGTCTCTCACTTGGCCCCTAAGTTATCAATGAATCCTACAGGCAGTAACATCCTTCTACTTGGCCACGTTTTCTGAAGCTGTTGAGAAGCACAAATAAAGAAATAAATAAGCAGCAATATCATTATCTAGTCCATTTTTGATTCCCATCCCTAACTGACTGCCATTTACAAATTGCATTCATTTTGTTATCCTTGTATACGCTGCATCTTTATGAAAAGCACCATAATAAAATTCCAAATTTTAGATATGTAATTTGAAAATAAAGTGTGTTATTCAGCTAAGATGGTGTTAAGCATTTAGGTGGTGATCTGCTTTGAAGGAGAATAAACTGTATCTTCCTTTGAACTGAATCTTTGAATTTATCATTTTGTGGCAATTCAAAATGTTGAATTAAATCAGGTGCTTTTGAATTGCTGCAGACAGGTTCCAAGGCACCAAGCAGTTTGATGGAATATGGGATTTTGCAGGATTTCAAATGGTGCTGCAAGTTCCTTCCAGAAATAGAGTAATGAGGAGTTTCACTGTATACTTTTAGTCTGTCTCTATTCCAAAATCCAGATGAATGAACTTGGCAATGCTCTAAAGAATACAAGGATTAACTTAAATGGAGGAAAGAATAACAGAAATATTGTTGTTGATATCTACTATGGCTTGACCAATCTAGGACAAGAGTTGGATGACATCTCTCAAAGGCAAATTACATATTTTTCAAAGAAGTACAGTATAGTTGTGATGGGGTACCTTATTCCATTATTTATTGAGAGATGGACTATCAAGCTTGGTTTTTCCTGGAAACATCAGACATGTCCTTATGACAATTTCCCCCTTCAGAGACTGAAGGAAGGCTGCCCAGTTGGATCCCCTTCCTAACTTTGCACCATTCAAACATATACAATCCAAATTTTGAAGACCAGCTCTCCGAGTCCCTAATTATGCTTCGAATTTGATCCTGTGACTAGAGATAGGCTTCATGAAAGTTGAGGCTAGAGTATGGGTGGCCATACTCAACTATTGGCTTGGTCTGATTTTTTTCCCCCCTTGGTCTTGCCCCATTAACTATGAGTGATGATTTTCAATCTACATGGAAACAGGCAGTGACAACTAAAATATCATTCTTCGGCTTCTCTCCAAGTCTTCTGCTCAGCATGGGCTAGGATCAAGCCAAAGCACTCTAAATTAAACAGCATGTAGCAGACACAGAGCGCCAATTGGATATAGCCAGGGCCTCATTCTTTTATTGCCAGTGAGACCAGCAGGTACTTTGCCTCTCCTACAGCATACTTAATTAAACTTGGAGTACCTAAACACAGAGGGGCTTTTTTCTGTCACAGTATCATGCCATCTATCACTATCTGTGAAGGCTGATACAGGAGGATTCCTTACTTGGACAGACAATGTCTCTGTGCCTATGAACACAAAGGAACAACAAAGCATGTGCTTCTCCAATGCCTGTACTATAAAGATATTTGTATTATCATAAGCTCATCATTATTGCATAAATACCCAAGGCTCATAGGACAATTTTACACCACTTTGTTGCTTACAGATACCAACCCTGATACAACATACAATGTGGCCAGGTAATGTGCAGTAGCACTCAACATGTAGTAGAGAATGACCTGTGCTTGAGTGTTAAGTTATTAAACTAGATTTAATGAGCACCTAATTCACCATATTTGAGTGCTTCATAACTTGATAGATACTATAATTTGTACATCCTGAAAGCAACTCCCAGAACTTAACCAGGATTTTTAACTGGATGTGCAGCAGTTTCATTAATTGTCCTGGCTAGAATCATTTTGTCCCCAAAGGTAGCCAAGCTAGAGTTAGGCCAACAGCATTGTGCCTGCTATGGTCAAATTTAGTCAGAGCTACTGTTAATTCTCAATGAGCTACATGCAACCAGTGAGTAAAATGTGATTGTGCAGAAAGATAGCTTGAAGTAATTTGGCTCTGTGGCAAGTATCAATGGTTCAGCAACTTGTGAATGCAGTGCCAAAATTCAGTGAGTTGATTTCTTTGCCTCATTTCACCTGATAAATGAGGTCTGTGCAGTGGCAATTGGAATGCCCTTCAGGATTTCAGAAATCACTTCACTGAATGGTATCATTGAGTACATATGATTGAGTACACTGAATGGTATCATTGATGTCATTGAAAACCTTTCAACATTCGCAGGAACTATGGGAAGGTATGGCTGCAACCACTTCCTTGTTCTGTTTATCTTCAGGAGAGAGCAATTCAAGCATGCAATAGTTGGAGGTCATAATGGAATCAGGAACTGCGGTCCAGAAGTTGTAGGTGCTCCATTACTGGAGGCTTTTAAGAAGATATCGGAGAGCCATTTGTCTGAAATGGTGTAGGGTCTCTGCTTTAACAGGGGGTTGGATTTAAATACCTTCAAAGTTCCTTCCAACTCTATTATTTTGTTATTTTGTAACCAGTCTTTTAAAAACCATGTATTTAAAAATAAAATAATGTTACAGTAAAAATTAGACCTTCAGCTTCATTAGGTGGGAATTAGCCCTAATTCTGCATATCATCTTCTTCCCAGGTTTTTATTAATTATGGGATAAAGTACAAAGCAAATTATCATGATGGGTTCCTATTTTTGCCAACAAGATTTGAATTTTTTTTTCTATCATGTGATATGTCATGGATTCTATTTAATGAGCAAAATCTCTCTATATTAGTTTTCTTTCCAAATTACTTTAAATTCAGGTGGTAAAAACAGTTTGCTGTTTAATACATTTATTGTAATTCACTCATCCCTTTAATTTCATTTGCTTACAAAATAGATCTTGAACACTGGGCCCTATCTAACAAAATGAAATTCAATGTAGAGAAAAGTAAAGTCCTACACTTAGGCAAGAAAAACCAAAAGTACACATATAAACTGGGTGAAACCAGGTTTAATAGCAGCATTAAGCGATCTTGGAGTCTTAGTGGACAACCAGCTAGATATGAGCCAGCAGTGTGCAGTGGCAGCCAAAAAAGCCAATGCAATCCTAAGAACAAACAGGATGATTATGGGACTGTAGAAACATATGAAGAATGGTTGCAGGAACTAGTCTAGTGAAGAGAAGGACCAGGAGAGTCATGATAGCAGTCTTCCAATATTTGAGGAGCTGCCACAGAGAGGAAAGGTCAAGCTATTTTCCAAAGCACCTGTAGGCCAGACAAGGAATAATGGATGGAAAGTGATTAAGGAGAGATTCAACCTAAAAATAAGGAGAAATGTTCTGACAGTGAGAACAATCAACCAGTGGAACAGCTTGCCTTCGGAAGTTGTGGGACTTCATTGTTTGGGACTTTCAAGAGGAGATTGGACTGCCATTTGTCAGAAATGGTGTAGGGTCTCCTGCTTGGGCGGGGGATTGGACTAGATGACCTACAAAGTCCCTTCCAACTCTGTTAATCTGTAAAATGTGTACACCCAATTATACATACAACCCTGTTTGAGAGTAAAACAGCAATTCAATGGAAATTGAATTGAGTTAAGCTGTGGGCCTAACTCTAGGTTGGCTACCTTTGGGGACAAAATAATTCTAGCCAGGACAAATAAAGTAACAGTTAAAGATCCTGGATTAGGTTATGGCAGTTTTTCTCAGGATATACAAAATATAACCTATCAGTATCTCTGAGAAAAAAAGTAGGGTGCTGTAGGCAGAAATGATTTACTGCTGATATATCACAGTACAACTGATTTGATTCCTGTTGCTTCTATTACTTTAAAAAAACAACAACAACAGTCCTTTATCTTTGCTATACTGAACACAAGAAAATCTTTATTGTGGTCAATGACCAGTCCACAAAACACTTACTTTTCCATTCACTGAAAAAGCATGGTATTCTTACATGCTAAGAAGACTTATAGCTAAAGTAATCCAACATTTCTTGCATTCCACAGATAATCAAATATCCCATCATCCCTTGGGATAATGGAGACATTTCATCAGCCAAGGGCACATGTTTGTGGCTTGTATCAAATCACTTCCTGTGGCTTTTGCTGTAAAAGATTTTGCATCCCTCAAGCATGAGAATAATCCACTTTCTAGTTATTTCATCACAACTCTGCTTTTAAACTATCTAGCTTGCGTTGACCATCTAACCACTGATTATAGTCAGTCAAACTAAAAAGGATATAATTGAATCTGCATGAGAACAAACAAAAATTAAAATGTATATAACATTTTACGGTGTTTTTTTTAAATGAAGTAATCTTGTTCATAAAGGTCATTCTAAATTACCTATTTCTAAATAAACTTTTCTCAAGTTGTATTGTTCATATTTCAAGTTAAACTCCAAGAAATTACCTTAATTTTCATTGAAACGAACAATGGCTTTCCTTTTGCATTTTTAGTAATTTCCATGGCTGAATAAGATTTTCTTAAACTCTGCTTTAATAAGCATGAGATGAATGAATGAATGAATGAATGAATGAATGAATGAATGAATGAATGAAATTTTAAAAAGTATTTCTATAACAATGGCTTCCCTCCTCAAATTCTGTTGTGCTGCCTCATCATGGTGGAAGGTAGTTCTTAGGAGGGATCAACAAAAAAACTTCGGGACTATAAGCCATGAATATATACTTCCAGCAGGGTTACCCAAGGCATGAAAATCATCACAGCTGATCATCTAAAGCAAGCAACTATCTATATTGGGCAGCAGTGATATAGGAAGATGCCAGAGACAAATAATCACTTTAATAAAATGGCAAAGGCCATTAATATTGCACAAAAACCGGCATTGGTAAAACAAGAAAACCACATGGACAAAAATATAAAATAATTGATAATATATTTCCAGATTATTCATTACTCAACATGCTACTAAGGACAGTGGAAGACTTTTCAAAGTACTTATGGTTTTATGACTTGGCTATACTAAAGCATTCGGGATGTCTAGTTGCTAAGGTTGCCATACAGGAAAAGAAAATCTGAAGTTGCAAAGACAGAATTACAAAGGGAACATGGAATGTAAGAAGCATGGACTCGGGAAAACTCAACACTGTTAAAAACTACTTGTGATTGGTAACTGAAATGCCAAACTTGGAAACGTGCAAGAATTTAGTTATGTTGTATGACTTATGAAACCAAAATAAAACAGGAGAGCAACTTATCAATTTCTACCAGTGCCAGTGAATTCTTCATAGCTAACACCATCCTCAACAATCAAAATTACATCTCTATACATGGACATCACCAGATGGAGTATATAGAAATCAGATTGATTGTATTATTCCTAAAAGGAGGAACTCAGTTTTAGCATCAAAGGCAGATACTAGTTGTGGAGCAGATTATGAACTACTCATGTGCAACCTCCAAGTTAAGTTAAAGAAGAGAAAAGCCAACTATTTTTTCAAGGAGACCATCAAGAATCACTTAGAATCCTTGAACCTCACTGGTAGAGAACCAGAATTACTGGCATGAACTTATACAGGTTGTTAAGGATGGATATAAAAAGAGATTTCAAAAGAAGAAAGCAAACTGGATGTCAGTAAACTATGGAAATTGCTAAGAAAAAAAAGAGAAGCCAAACTCAAGAAGACCAACAGTCTCGGGAAAGAAGAATTTCAGAGAATTGTTAGAAGAGACAAGAAGCAGTGTTACAACATCACAAAGACATTGAAGATGAAAACAGACATGGAAAATCAAGGGAAGACTTTAAAAAACTTTCTGAGTTTCCATCCTCAAACTGGTATGCTAAAGGAGGCCAATTGACCGATAGTAACTGAATCAGAGAAGATCAAACTAAGATGTCAGGAGTGACACTGACAACTGACAATGAAGATACTGAAATAATAGATACTGTATAGTCTATCTTTCAGGATCAACCATCAACAGAAAAGTAATAAGCAGTCAAGAAATATATCTAACACTAGCACTTCACTAGTGCTAAGACTGCCAAGTGCAGTCATGAAGATCTCAGAAAACATATTTGGATGTCTTTGTCTATGCCTATAAAGATCAAAATAATGCAAACCAGGGTATTCCTTGTATCATCTATGGAACTGAAGTTGAACTTTAAAGAAGCAGGATAGAAAGAGTATTAACAGTTTTGATCTTTGGTGTTGGAGAATGTCATGGACAGCCAAGAAAACAAACAAATGGACCATTGAGCAAATCGACACAGAGTTCTCATTTAAGATACTGATGACCAGGCTCAAATTATCCTATTTTGGACATATTATGTGAAGACTTAGTTCTCTTCTCTTAGTTCTAATGCTGGGGAAAATGGAAGGAAACACAAGAAGAGGATGACCACCATTGACCAGCAACAAGGTGGATGGATTCAGCAGGTATTTGTGCACTGTTGGAAGACTTGAAAGGCTAGAAAGATCCCATGAAGAATATCTGTCTATCTGGTCACTAAGAATCAATCCTGACTTGGTGACATATAATCAATCAGTTAATCATACTGAACTGATTAAAATTTCTAAAACTAGTAAGGGATTACACTGTGACCATATAACATTTATGCATTATATTTAGATCTCCTTTACCTTATTTTTTTAATGTAGTAATTTAAACTAACTGATAAATCAACAGAACTTTTCTATTTAATATTTTTTTCAGTGCTATATATATTTTTGTAAATGCCCATCTCTATTTTTTCTTTCCTAAATATCCTAAGAGGCACTGTTTAGTCAGGTAAAACTACTTCATATTTCTCTCAATAGAAAATGAAGCTATTGTATTGCACATTCCCATAATTACATTTGAACTCTAAATTATTGGATCTGTATTTATAATATGGCTATATTTAAGCATGAAATTAATCTCTGGAAAAGACTTGTTAACTTTAATTATTGTACAAACAACGAATGCAGTTACACATTAATTTTTGATCAGAAGTGGGACTGGAGAAAGTCCATTTTGGCTCTCAAATGTAACACTTGGAGTTACTTCAGGACTCCTTAGTATAAGTCCACATATAAAGATGTATGTGAACATGGTGGAAAAATAAAGAAATGATGTCTGAATCTTTCCGCTTTGTGATTTCCAAGTCTAGGAAACACAGACAATAAATACCATATATTATCTACACTTACTAGCTTGAATTCTTGACAACTAATAGCTACAATTTTTGAGCAAAGTATGGACAGAATACCCCTTCAAACATTTCTGTCAATGTAGAAAAAATAGAATTAGCAGTCACTAGAAGTAAAAGGTAACTGTGTACAAGAACGCATCTTTTTACACAATTTGAGCATTTGAAAAAATGCTTTGAGAAGACTGTTACATTAGAAAAATTTTGCTTCCTAAAAATGAAAAAGGGAATAAGGTACTGACCAGTGGTGGAATTCAATTTTTTTTACTACCAGTTCTCTGGGCGTGGCTTGGTGGCTATGTGACTGGGTCGGCATGACTCAGTGAACATGTAACAGGGTGGGCGTGGCCAACTCTATGTCACTCACATGGGTGGAGCTTGTATGGGTCAGACGGGGTTGGGGAGGGAATCCAGGGGTCTCCAGTGGGAGACGGGTGAGTGTGTGTGTGTGTTTTCTCTTCCTCCACCGCAAACTTGCCATTCCATTGTGGCACCTGTAGGGCTCGAGACTTTCCCCTCTTCTCTTTCCTGAGGCATTGGTTTTAATGGAGGGGAAGCAAAACCTAACCCTAAGTGGGTTTACTCTAGAATGGGATTTTTCCATGTATTTTTGCTGAAAAGGTAGAAAAGTCATACTGAAAAAGTCAGCACCCTCCTAAGCATACCTATATGCTGCAAATTCATTGGCGATATCAAATTTTCTCCATGTGTTCATGGAGATGTAACCCTAACCCTAAGTGGGTTTACCCTCCAGAGGGATTTTCGCATGTACTTTTCCTGGAAAGATAGAAGAGCCAGACTAAAAAAGTCAGCACCCTCCTAACCATACCTATACACTGCAAATTCATTGGCAACATTGATTTTCCCCTACGGCTTCATGGGGAGGTAAACCTAACCCTAAGTGTGTTTACTCTCCAATGGGAATTCCACATGTATTTTTCATGGAAAGGTAGAAAAGTCTGGCTGAAAAAGTCAGCACCCTCCTAAGCAAACCTATGTGCTACAAATTCATTGACGACATCATTTTTTTTCTATGAGTTCATGGGGACGTAACTGGAACACTAAGTGGGTTTACCCTCCAAAGGGATTTTCCCATTTATTTTTCCTGGAAAGATAGAAAAGCAAGAATAAAAAAGTCAACACCCTCCTAAGCATACCTATATGCTGTGAATTCATTGGCGACATCGATTTTTCTCTGTGAGTTCATGAGGAGGTAACCCTAACCATAAGTGGGTTTATCCTTCTGTGGGATTTTCTAATGTACTTCTCCTGGAAAGATAGAAAAGCCATGCTGAGAAAGTCAGCACTCTCTAAACATACCAACGGACTGTGAATTCATTGGCGACATCAATTTTTCTCTGTGAGTACAAGAGGATGTAAACCTAACCCTAAGTGGGTTTATCCTCCAGTGGGATTTTTCCATGTATTTTTCCTGGAAAGATAGAAAAGCAAGAATAAAAAATTCAGCAACCTTCTAAGCACACCTACGTGCTGCGAATTCATTGGCGACATCGATTTTACTCTGTGACTTCATGAGGATGTAACCTTAAGTGTAAGTGGGTTTACACTCCAATGGGATTTTTGCATGTATTTTTGCTGGAAAAGTACAAAATACTGACTAGAAAAGTCAGCACACTCTTAAGAATACTTATGCGCGGTGAATTCATTGGAGACATTGATTTTTCTATATGAGTTCATGGAGATATAACCCTAACCCTAAGTGGGTTTACCCTCCAATGGGTTTTTCCCAGGTATTTTTCATGGAAAGCCTTTCTGAAAAAGGTCAGCACCCTCCTTAGCATACCTATGCGCTGCAAATTCATTGGAGACCTCGATTTTCTTCTATGAGTTCCTGAGGACGTAACCACTTACCCTAAGTGGGTTTACCCTCCAATGGGATTTCCACATATATTTTTCATGGAAAGGTAGAAATGTTTGGCAGAAAATGTCAGCCCCGTCCTAAGCATACCTATGCACTGCAAATTCATTGGTGACATCAACTTTTCTCTGTTAGTTCATGGGGACGTAACCCTAACCCTAAATGGCTTTATCCTCCAGTCGGAGTTTCCTATGCATTTTTCCTGGAAAGATAGAAAAACCAATCTAAAAAAGTCAGCACACTACGAACCATAGCTGTATGCTGCACATTCATTGGCGATGTCAATTTTCCCCTATGTGTTCATGGGGAGGTAACCCTAACCCTAAGTGGGTTTCCCCTCCAGTGGGATTTTCCCAAGTTCTTTTCCTGAAAAGATAGAAAAGCAAGAATAAAAAAGTCAGCACCCTCCTAAGTATACCTATGTGCTGCGAATTCATTGGCGACATCGATTTTTCTCTGTGAGTTCATGGGGAACTAACCCTAAGCCTAAGTGTTTTTATCCTCCAGTGGGATATCCTCCATGTATTTTTCCTGGAAAGATAGAAAAGCCATGCTGAGAAGTCAGCACCCTCCTAACCATAGGTATATGCTGCATATTCATTCCCGACATCAGTTTTCCTTTCCCAGTTCATGGGGACATAACCATAACCCTAAGTGGCTTTACCTTTGAATGGAATTTTGCCATGTATATTTCCAGTATAATGCAAAATCCTCACTTCCACCCCATCCCAGAGCAAAGATAATGCAAAATCCTCACTTCCACCCTTTCCAAGACTAAAGATAATACAAAATCCTCACTTGATTAGCCTCCCAGATGATCGGCACTCCTGGTCTATTGCCTCCTCCCAGCTGATCAGTGCGGCTCCCAGTTATGCAGCCTCTCCACTCTGAATGGCAGCGCCCAATGGGCGGGGTGGGGTTAACAGGCAGGACGAGCAGTGAGCATGCGTGCAGGGGTGAGTGGCAAGTTGGTGGGCAGGGCAAGTGGTGAGCCAGCGAGTGGGTATTTGGGATGGGGCCATCCAGAGGTAGTATTTGCCGGTTCTCCAAACTACTCAAAATTTTTGCCACCGGTACGTGATAAC
Source organism: Oxyrhabdium leporinum (assembly GCA_032468155.1). Classification (NCBI taxonomy): domain Eukaryota; kingdom Metazoa; phylum Chordata; class Lepidosauria; order Squamata; family Cyclocoridae; genus Oxyrhabdium; species Oxyrhabdium leporinum. The sequence continues at coordinate 609,777 of JANHFL010007009.1, read as the reverse complement.
CGGTCTGAACCAGCTGAATACCACCTCTGCTACTGACAGTACTCTATTTAGGAACAGGTCATATTCCAAGAGGCTGTTGGTAAGTCCATTTTGTTTTCAAGTCCAAATAAATGTACATATGCAGTGTGTTGATAACTTTCAGATATTCTAGGTTTGAGTTGCATACAGGTTTGTTTGTATCAGGAAAATTAAAAAGTTTGTATATAGAGTAGTGTCTGTTGATTGATTTTTCTCAATCCATATTGCTGGATGTGAATAACATTATTAATATTTATCCTGGATGCTTCAGATTTGGACAAAGCACCCTAACTGCTCTGCAGAAGGATTTTGTAGGCTAAAGTTTTAAGGCATTTAAAGAAAATGTCACATTACCATATTCAATTATACTTCAAGAATAATGCACTTAAAGAAACTTTATAGAAAAGCAAAAGCTATCAGATAAATAGAAAAAGGATGGCAATGTTCATTGACTAATCTTAACTGTAAGTTTACACACACTTGATACCTTTCAACTGATAATTTTGGGAGTTGTAATATATCTAGAGGCCACCAAGTTTTTGCAACTGAAGAGTGTGGTCTTCTGTGATAGTTTCTGTTTCAGTGGGGACTGAACTCAAAAACATCTGATGCAATGTGCCAGTAATCCTCTACTATGCAACTGGGAGAAAGTAAGAAATGAGTGGCACTGCAGTCTCATTTGAATAATGTTTTAAATCAATTCCATATGTTGACCTTTATGACCAGACCTTGCAGGCTTCTTAAAAAAACAGGGACATTTCTGTATGATCTCCAAGTTAAAGACTTGCATTTATGTAAGTCAGCATATATATCATACCTTTTTGCACCTGCATAAATAAAACATTGTCCTATATCAGGAGTCAAAGAGAAATGCCACTTTTTTTGCTCATGTACAAAAAAAAGTTGTGCCTAAAATTAATTCATGATGATTAATCTTTCAAACTTAAGCATACAGTCATTAATATGTGGTGCCATATTCTTACACTAGGCTTTTCTGCTTAGTTTTATAAGTATACCAGTTCATGTCCAACTGAATGATTTTCAGTGGAGAAACCAGGTATATGTGTGTAGATCAGATAACCGCAGTTTCATTCATTCAGGGTTATGCTCAGATGAGTGCTAATTTGGATTAACAAGTGAGACAGCATCTTTCAGACAGTGGGAACTGTATATAAAACACTAATTTTACACATTGTGGGAAGTTGAGTGTTGAACCATTTGACCAAGTCAATCAGTACTTCTTTCAGCTAATCAACAGAGAGGGCAAAGAAAATCATCTAATCAGTCTCTTACCTCAAGAAGTACCATAAATCATGAAGGAACTACAGGAAGGAAGGAAGGAAGGAAGGAAGGAAGGAAGGAAGGAAGGAAGGAAGGAAGGAAGGAAGGAAGGAAGGAA